>MU721302.1:3806-16966 GCA_026770625.1 Nicotiana glauca | reverse complement strand
CCGCTAAAGAAACCATCCGACTATTCGAAGTATCGGTTCCCATGTTGCTACAATTAATAGTAGTAGGGTTAACTTAAAATAGTAAAAAATTAGTAACTCCTTTGGAAAAACTGAAGAAATCACTGAGAAAACACTGTTTACAGTAGGAAAACAGAACACTATTCTGCGCCGGGAAACACTGTTCACGCCAGAAATACTATAACTCTAGGAATATCACTGTAGCAGTCGGCGAAAAAAATTTAAAGTGGTCGGAATGAAATAAAATCAGTAGGGGTAGGATCGGAATTACCAAACGACCCAACTGTTCTGAAGAAACTTTTTCAAAAAATGGCCGGAAGTCCACTTTTGAAATCACTGTTCACGCCGGAAAAATATAAAAGTGGTCGGAATTTGGTGTAACCTGGATAGGTAGACTCGGAATTGCAAGGGGAACAATCTGTCCTGAAGAGTCGTTACCAAAAAATGGCCAGAAGGTGGCCCACGCTACGTCGGAACTTCGCCGAAAAATTTTATTCCGGTGGCGAGTGGCGGCACGTGGAGGGTATTCTCACAGAGATTTTTTTTATGGGCTGCTCGCCGGAGCCCGATCTACTTCGTGGTGGTATTGATTTTTTTTGCACAACACTGACGAAAAGTGGGTTGCCAGAATAAGACTTCCGGTCAACTGATTTTCCTTCCCGGAGTCGCTGGAATTGATGTGCAGCGATAAATCTCTCACGATTGCTCTGATACCATGTGAGAAGGCACGGGAGAAAATATGATATATTGATATTGTGTGTTCAATACAATACAAGAGGTCCTTATTTATAGTTATACTATACAAGACATACTACTCCTATTCCAATGTGGGACAAGACTATATTATGTACATATCTAACAAAAGCAAATCTATGGATTCTGGGACGTTGTGGATTTGTTTGTGATATTTTATGATCCTTTTGTTACAAACTATATAATGTTTACCTTTTTAATGCTTGGATTGTTATGAGGTTGTTGTTAATTTGTATCTCATATTATTTTGTGGTGTGCATAGTTTATATCAATTTATCTACAGTTTTGTGCACTTGTTCTTTGTATTTCCTATAAGTTTATGTAATTTTCACAATATATGCTTCTTCTATTAATTTGTAAAAATATAAATTTTAAATTGTTTGGCTCAAAAGTTATCAATATACTTTGTAAGCTTAAAAACAATCAAAAGTAAACGAAGGTAAATCGTAATCAAATATAATAAGACCTAGAGATGAAAAGAACGACGTTGTTATAGTAGATCTGAAAGATAAAAAGACGGTATGAACTTGAGAGAAAGTATTCGTTAGAGATAGAGATAGAGAGAGAGCAGGAGAGAATTAGAGAGTTGTATTATTCAAGAATAACAATGATCATTTTTACAATGTGAAGGTCTCCTTTATATAGTAAGAGACCTTCCTCGAAATAATAAAAAAAGTACAGAAGTAAGTAGCGTCTTCTTAGAGAGGGCGCCGGGTTTTAGACAACGTCGTTTATGTCCCCACGCCCAAGTCATACCCTTGCTTTAGTCGACGAACACTCACTGGGCGTACCCATCAGCATAGAGACGTTTAGGATTAGATTTGACCCTATACAGTTAGTCCCTCCGTTCGTTGGAGACGCATTCGGTAGGCATCTCCAATGGACGGAACTGCAAACCTCGTCTTTGGAGAATTTGACCTTATACTTGGGCGGCAACAGGAACGAGGCGAAATGTATGACGTTGTTGAGCCGTTGACGCGTGATTTCCTTTTCGGAATGACGTCATCGCCCGCATGCGTCATTATTACACTTATTCCTGAGGTGGTTCAGAAGGTGATGTGACATTTTGGTTTCCCGCGCCCATTTTGAATCATGCCTTTTCGATTTCCGCGCAACCTAACCCTATATATAGGGGAAAGATTCAATCTGATTCATCTTTCGAACCTTTGGAAAATATTTTTCGGTTTCCTTCTTTGTCTTTCTCTCTTGTAACCGTTATTTCGTGTGAGACTCTTCCACTTCTTTGAAGTCGTATTTCTCGTCATTAGTACCTTATTTCTTAAACAGAACAACATGGCAAAATGGCGTCAAGGTAGTAAAAAGACCAAGGACACCGCCCCATCTAGGGTTCCACCCTCCTCTGGCGGCGAAGAGGAAGAAGTAGAAAAGACCTTCGTTCCCCTTACGGTGGACAACGTGCTTCCAAAGGAAATGCACATTCGAAAAGATTTTCAAACGAAAAGCGCAGCTCTTCCTTGGGAGCTTAGTGAATTATCGCAGCCCCATTTAGACAATCTTCGAGCGACACACGACGTTCCGGGCCATATGGAAATGGCTCCAGCTGGAGTGGATTATGCCAATGTGCATAGGCCTGGATACTGCACATTATACGAGTATCCGTTTTGATCGGTTATAGTCTCCCGATTTACCCTCTAGCGGAGGAGATCTGCCACTTTTTTAACGTATGTCCGGCTCAGCTCACTCCTTACACCTTGAAGGTGTGCAGGATTCTGACCACGTACGCGGCCAAGGCTGAGTGCGAAGTCTCAGTTCATCATCTTTTACAGTTATTCAGCACTGGTTACCTGACGGGTACCATTTTGCAATTGAAGAGCCGTGGTATGAAGGGCTTGGTAGTTAAGTCTGACGACAAGACCAATCGTGGCTTCTGGCGCAGGTACTTTTACATCAGAATGGAGCACCTGGTGTCGAACCCTAATGGGTTCCCCGAAAGGTGGAACTCAGAACGTAAGTACCTTTGTGTGTGGAATTCATGATTGTATGTTGTTTTGACCATTTGGCCACTGTGACTTCTCTTTTTTTTTTGTAGTGAGGGATTCTCCACCCCAATTCATCGACAATATTAAATCATAGGTGGAAAAGTTGATACCTTATGCAGAGGAGTGTCGTACCTGGGCCGTATTTCGTCAACAGTACGGCCCGTCGGGTAATTCTTCGGCTTTGGTTTGAAAGCTCCCTTAGGTTTTGTCACCTGACTTACTCGTGTTGGCAGGTCGGAGCGCCCCCAAGAAGAAGAAGGTCGTTGTTACCTTGCCTAGGGTGGAGACTAATTCTGATTGTGAAGACATACCCAGGAGCTCGTTCAGTGACGGTGTTCCCGTGGTTCCTCAGTAGGAGGTTACGCCTGTGGAAGCGCCCGCAAGTGAAGCAACTCCTTCGATACCGTCACCGCAGCCTGTGGAGGAGACTTCGGAAGGTGAGGAGCCGCCAGAGAGAAAGAGACGGCGGTTGATAATGGGTAAGGGATAGCAACTGAAGACGAGAGGGTCAGTGAGCCTCGTCAAGAGCCGAGGCCAGTTTTCATGGCCGATGCTATCCGTTCGGGGAGGTCGGCTCCTCAAAGGAGAGTTGCCGCCGATGCCATCCCAGCCCGTGTTCCCGAGGGCGGTTCGTCGGCCGCTTTTGGAGAAATGGGCGATGATGCTGAGAGGGCAGGCCCTGAGGCCACCCCTGGAGATATAGATGGGTTAACGAGGGATCTAGCCCACGTGGGGATGACGGCGGGTAGGTCCAACCGCCGAATCATGATCCCGGGAGGGTATAATTTGTTGGAGAACAGCGAGCAGGCTGCAGCGGATATGGCCCTGTTATGTGCGGCTGCTGAGCGTGAAATGCTGAAGGGTGTTAGTGACAGGGATCTATCTCGGAGGGTTGCTGGTGGAGCCTTGCAGGTAGCTTTCAGTTTTTCTTTGTGGGCCGTGAGGGCGACTTTGATGCGTACTGACTTGTCTTTCCCCTTTTTCCTTTCCTTTTTAGACTCTCATTTTGGAGGTGGAGAGGAGGCGGCGTGCGCAAAAAAAGGCAACCACCTTCAACAAAATGGCGAAGCAGTACCAACGGTGCCGTGCCAAGTATCAGGCATTGGCGGATATGCTTAAACAGGACCTGGAGTTTCGGGTGTTCCGTGAGGGCCTTAAACAATCAGAGGATCAACTGAAACGGAGGGTGGCCGAGCTGGAGGAGGTCGATGAGCAGCCGATGGCCGCTTTGGCTCGGAACATTGAGCTGGAGACTCTTCTTCAGTCGAAGGAAGAGGAGTTGGAGATTAGCCGCGGGGTAGCGGCGGAGGCTGCTGAATTGCAGACCAGGGTAGCTGCCTTGACTGCCGAACTCGATGCCAATGCGGCTGAGATTGAAGTCCTCAAGCGGACCGCTCCGCCAAGGTCTGATGATGATGCGCATCGTGAGGCGCATGAGATGTGGGTATACGCCGATGCCAGATTAGTTGTACTCGAGGAGTACTAGTCTGCGGGTCAAGCCACTGAGGTAGAGGTTCAGGAGCAACGTCGCGTAGCCCGCATTGCCTGTGAAACTTGTGGGTATAGCTGTGATTCCCCAGATCGGGCGAGCGATAACTCCAAAGACGTCAACCGTCTAGAATTCAGCTCTTGGATCTCTGCAACTTACCAACTCGGGGGAGGCGACAGACAAGATGGCGGCCAGGCGGGGGACAATGAGCAGAACGGCGGACACGCAAGGGGTGACGGGCGAAGCGTCGAAGCCCCTTAGGACTTATGTATATTTTGTTTTCTTTTTGGAATATAAATGGGACCTTTTACAAGGTTGGATGTACATGTATTTTTTGTTGATAATGAAACATAACTTCTTGCTGCCGTTATTCTTCTCTTGCTCCTTTGTTTTTCGGTGCCTCGTCTCCGTAGAGCGGATGCTTGTTTACTTGTAGGAATTTCATTGTGTTTCTGATTGTTGTCTACGTGTTTTCCACCGTAGTTGAACTAGGTCGACGATTAGGGGCGAATGATCGAACTAGGTTGATGTTTTAATATCGATGGCCTTAGCCATATACGTAACTTCGACTTTTGTCAGATTTCTTATTTGTCGTAGTCGAGCTAGGTCGATGATTGACGATAATGGCCTTAACCAATGATAACGTCGGTGGTCTTAGCCATATAATTTCGATGGCCTTAGCCATGTAATTTCGGTGGCCTTAGCCATATCGTATCGATAGCCTTGGCCATATGTGTGACTTCGACTGTCGTCGAATCACTTGCTTGCCGTAGTCGAACTGGGTCGACGATTGACGTCGATGGCCTTGGCCAGAATAAAGTCGATGGCCTTAGCCATATCGTGTCGATGGCCGTAGCCGCATAGCGTCGATGGCCTTATGTCGTTCTCTGCTCCGCTGGTGTGTGAATACCTCAAGCTTGGTTCGTCGACTTCGACTAGTATGACCGCGTCGGTTCCGTAGACCAGTGAGTACGGAGTTTCTCCTGTGTTGGATTTGGGTGTGGTCCGGTGAGCCCACAACACTTCTGGTAGTAGCTCGGGCATAGCCCTTTGGCTTTCTCGAGTTTCTTTTTCAATATGTTTAGTATTATTTTGTTGGAAGACTCTGCTTGGCCGTTGGCGGCGGGGTGATATGGTGTGGAGAGTATTCGCTTAATATGCCATTTTTCGAAGAACTCTGTCGTCTTCTAGCCGATGAACTGTCGTCCGTTGTCGCAGCTGATTTCCTTGGGGATGCCAAAACGGCATATGATATTTTTCCATATGAAGACTATGACTTCCTGTTCGCGTATTTGAGCGTACGCACCTGCTTCCACCCACTTGGAGAAGTAGTCAGTTAAAACTAATAGAAATCTTACCTTCCCTCGTCCCGCTGGTAGGGGACCGATTATGTCCATTCCCATTTGATGAAAGGCCATGGGGAGGTGACTGAGTGGAGGGGTTCTCCTGGTTGGTGTATCATGGGGGCATATTTTTGGCATTGTTCGCATCGGTGAACGTATTCTGCTGCCTCTTTCTTCATGGTGGGCCAGTAATAACCAACCCGTATGATACAGCGCATGAGGGCACGATTACCTGTGTGGGCGCCACAGTGACCCTCGTGTACCTCTCGAGCACTGGCCTCGTTTGGTGCGACCCTAGGCACTTGGCCAGGGGTCCGCCAAACGTCATTTATAGAGGTCATGATTTATAAGGCAATACCGTGCGACTTGTACGCGGAGCTTCTTTGCTTCTTTTTTGTCGAGTGGGAGTGTCCCATCCTACAGATAGGATACAAATTGGTTGCGCCAGTCCCAAGTCAAATTTAAAGAGAATACCTCAGTGTGATCAATGGCTGAATGGAGGAGGGTGACCATGCTTTCTTTGTTGATGTTTTTAGTAGCTGCGGCCAATTTTGCTAAACCGTCTGCTTTGATATTTTGTGCCCTCGGGATTTGTTCGAAACGGCATTCGTCGAACTCAGTCATTAATTGGCGGATTCCCGATTGGCATTTTTGCAATCTCTGCTCCTTGACTTGGTAAGTCCCAATTACCTGGTTCACTACGAGTTGGGAGTCGCAATGGAGAACGGGTCGTCGAGCCCCATATTTGATAGCTAGTTTCATGCCTGCAATCACAGCCTCGTACTCGGCCTTGTTGTAAGTCATTTCGGGGCATCGTATGGACTGGCGAATTATTTCGCCAGTGGGGACCTCGAGGACGAGACCCAATCCCTATCCCGAGGCATTAGCGGCGCCGTCAGTGTAGAGAGTCCATAGGTCGGTATTGGTGGAGGCATGATGTGCCTCCAATTCTGCCTTTGACAGTATCTCTGCGCTGAAATCGGCTACAAAGTCGGCAAGTACTTGCGACTTGATAGCGGTTCTTGGGTGATATAAGATGTCGTGCTCGCTGAGCTCTATGGCCCATCTAGCGAGCCTGCCAGATAACTCAGGCTTGTGTAGGACGCTTCTCAATGGGAAGGTCGTTACTACTTTTATGGGGTGGCATTGAAAATAGGGCCGGAGCTTTCGTGAAGCTACGACCAATGCCAGAGCTAACTTCTCAAGGTGTGGATACCGTGTTTCGGCGTCCACTAAGGTTTTGCTAATATAGTAAATAGGAGATTGCGTACCTTTGTTTTTGTGAACCAAGACTGCGCTGACGGCAACCTCGGATACGGCCAGATACACCAGTAGGGGCTCGCCTGGGCTCACTTTGACCAGCAGTGGTGGCGAAGATAGGTATGCTTTTTAACTTTCTCAAGGCTTCGACGCATTCCTCGTTCCACTGTAACCCGTGGTCTTTTCTCAACACATTGAAAAATTTATGGCACCTGTCGGAGGATCGTGAGATGAACCTGGATAGGGCGGCTGTTTGCCCCGTCAACTTTTATACCTATTTTTTGCTGTTCAAAATCTCAGGTATTGCGTCTATCGCCTTGATCTGATCTGGGTTGACCTCAATGCCTCGTTGTGATACGAGAAATCCTAAGAATTTTCCTGAGGCCACGCCAAAGGCGCATTTTTCGAGGTTCAGCTTCATCCCGTACCTTCTCAATATTTCGAAGGCTTCCTTCAGATGGTCGATGTGGTCTTCTTTCTTTGTCGACTTCACCAGCATATCGTCGATATAGACTTCCATGGTCTTACCGAGTTGTTCTTTGAACATTTTGGTGACCAGTCTTTGGTACGTAACCCCTGCATTTTTGAGCCCGAAGGGCATTACCTTGTAGCAATATGTCCCTTGGTGGGTGATGAAAGTCGTCTTCTCCTGGTCTTCTTCGGCCATCATGATTTTATTGTAGCCGGAGTAGGCATCTAAGAAGCTCAACAGTTCATGTCCTGCAGTGGCGTCGATCAGTTGGTCGATGTGGGGCAGCGGGAAAGAATCTTTTGGACATGCCTTGTTCGGGTCGGTGAAGTCCACACACATTCTCCACTTCCCGTTTTTCTTTTTGACCATGATGACATTAGCGACCCATTGGGTATACTTCGATTCTCTGATGGAGCCGTTGGCCAGTAACTTGTCTACCTCTTCATTGACCGCTTCATTGATAGTGGTGTTGAATTTCCTTCTCATCTGCCGAACGGGCGAATGTAATGGATCGATATTCAGCTTGTGGGTGGCGATGTCTTGCGGGATTCCCGGCATATCTAAATGGGAAAAAACAAATAAATCTGCATGGTTAGTTAGGAATTCACGATACTTACTTGGGTTGGCAAGGCCGTGCCCGATATAGGCTTTTCTCGTAAGGTCGGTGTCGTCCAATTGAACTGGGTCGAGATCTTCGACCGTCGCTTTACAGGCCTCCACGACGTCGGGGTCTTTAATGGAGTCTGTTGTCGGGTCGACCTTGGTCCCCGACATAGCTGATTGCTATGCCTCTTCACTCGCCCCCTTTAGCTGTTTGGTGTGGGCACGATCTTGAGCTATTTTGTAGCATTCCTGTGCGGTGCGCGGCTCGCCTCGAATGCTGAATACTCCCCATGGGGTAGGGAATTTGATCACTTGGTAAAAGCTTGAAGGGACCGCTCGCATGGCGTGTATCCATGGGCATCCTAGGATGGCATTGTACGTCGTTTCCTGATTCATCACGTGGAATGTTGTTTCCAGCGTGACTCCTCCTGCTAAAATGGGCAATGATATTTCTTCGGAGGTCCGTTCCACTGCATTATTAAAACCAGTTAGTGTTATGCAACGCGGTATTATCTTATCCTCGAGTCCCATTTGTACGAGGACCCTCGGATGGATAATACAGGAGCCACTTCCGTCGTCAACCATGATTATTTTAACATCCGTATCTGCGATACGTTAAGTGATAGCTAAAGCATCGTAATAAGGGAAAGACAAACCGTCGGCATCGGACTTATCGAAGGTGATACTATCTTCGAAGTCATCATACCGTTCATGGGTGATGGTTCGCTTCAGTTTGTGCGTGGTGATGAACTTGACGTGATTGATTGCTGAGTCGTCGCCGCCTTCAACGATCATGTTTATCGTACGTGCCGGGGAAGGTGGCTTCGGCGGCCCATAGGGTTGTTCCCGTCCGCGTGCAAAGTTGGTTTTCCCTTTGTCACTGAGTAATTCCCTCAGGTATCCCTGGTTCAGCATCCTGACCACCTCTTGTCGTAGGCCTATGCAGTCTTCGGTTTTGTGTCCTCGTTCCTGATAGAACTCACATAGGACGTTTGATTTCCTTGTGGTAGGGTCTGATTTCATCTTCGTCGGCCACTGCACCTTGGTGCCCAGTTTCTCCAGTGCGTACACTATTTCTGAAGGAGACACATAAAAGTTATGGGCAGATAATAAAGGAGGCATACCTCTTTCATTTCGGAGTGGAGCGACATGTCGCAGTAGTGCATCTGTGTGCCTTGGTGGTGGCGGATGGGAAAATCTGACGTAGGGCTGGTGCCTTTCTCTGTTGAGACGTGGGATTTGCTCCCGCCGTCCCTTATTGCGTCAATCCCTCCTGATTTCTGGGTGTATCGTCGTTAACCTTTGGGTCGGCCCGTTGAGGTCGTCCTCGTCCGCTCGTACCTTAGCGCAGTAGGCATTATGGATTTCTTCCCATGTGGTAGGGGGATACTTCAAGAGAGGGCTTAGTAGCTTCTTAGTTGCCCTCGAAACGTCTCTATTTAGCCCATTCTGAAAAGCGGCGACCGCCATGCCTTCTGACACGTTTGGTAGGCTCATCCTTACCCTGTTAAACCTGGCTAGGAAGTCCCTGAGTCCCTCTCCTGCGGTTTGCCTGACGACGAAGATATCGTTGACCCTTGCTTCCACTTTCTTTGCTCTGGCATGGGCGGTGACAAACTTGTCCGCCATTTCCTTGAATGTAGATATAGTCTTAGCTGGTAGCTGAGAGTACCACGTCAGGGCCCCTCCTGTTAGCATCTCATCAAACTTCTTCAGCAGCACGGATGGTACCTGTTCCTTTGAAAGGTCGTTGCCCTTCACAACAGTGACTTAGTGGATCAGATGATCCTCGGGATCTGTGGTTCCGTCATATACCCTTAGGTAGGGTGGCATCTTGAAGATTTTTGGGATAGAGTGAGGGGTAGCTTCTTCGGTGTATGGTTGTTCAACGAACCTTCCCATGTCGCGTTTTGGTAACAACTTGGGAGCACTGGGATCTTGTCTACCCTTTCCTGATGTTCTTTCATTTGGTCGCGAAGTGCCTTGTTTTCATTTTCCATTTCTTCCATCTTCTTAAGGATGGCTGTGAGTGTGCCATCGTTGGTTTGTACATCGATGGGCCTGTTATTTGCTCGTACAACTTCATGTTCACCTATAGCAGCGGTGATGCCTGTCGTTGATGTGCGCCTATCGTTAGTTTGCGGTGACTTCTCGATTAAGCCACTCAGAGTACTTGTCAGCCACTCTTCCAGTAGCTGCTTGACCACCGGGGGTGTTTCCTTAGTCGTAGATGTTGAAGCTCCTTGTCCATGCAAGATCGTCAGATCTTCAGATAGGGAGGGTGAGATTCCTCCATCGGCTACGATACCGGGTGTTGTGTTCAAAATGCCCTCGTCACCGGCCTCATGAGAGGACCTATGAAATTGGCTGTAACATCCACTATTGCTTTCATTCTTGTGTTATCTTGGGCCATCTTTTGTTTTTGTGTGGTGTAGAGAATGGTAGTTGGTTGTTCTCTAGGTGCAAACTATGATTTTTGATTCTCGAAATCCCCACAGACGGCGCCAAATTGTTTGGCTCAAAAGTTATCAATATACTTTGTAAGCTTAAAAACAATCAAAAGTAAATGAAGGTAAATCGTAATCAAATATAATAAGACCTAGAGATGAAAAGAACGACGTTGTTATAATAGATCTGAAAGATAAAAAGACGGTATGAACTTGAGAGAAAGTATTCGTTAGAGATAGAGATAGAGAAAGAGTAGGAGAGAATCAGAGAGTTGTATTATTCGAGAATAACAATGATCATTTTTACAATGTGAAGGTCTCTTTTATACAGTAAGAGACCTTCCTCGAAATAATCAAAAAAGTACAAAAGTAAGTAGCGTCTTCTTAGCGAGGGCGCCGGGTTTTAGACGACGTCGCTTCTGTCCCCACGCCCAAGTCATACCCTTGCTTTAGTCGGCATACACTCACTGGGCGTACCCACCAGCATAGAGACGTTTAGGATCAAATTTGACCCTATACATAAATGTTCACGAAATTGCGTTCCATCATGTTGGTGTGTGAAGTATGGCAAAATATTGAAAGGCTATACTGTAAAGATATTCTTAATAGCGTGAGGCTATTTTTTTTACAAGTTTATGTAATTCAGATACTTGTGACAATTAGGGTGTGTTTGGTATGAAGTAGTATATTTTCTCGAAAAATAAGTGATTTTCTTACTTATTTTCTGATGTTTGATTAGGTAGTAAGAAATATTTTTGAAAAATATAAAATTTAAGCAAATACTATGAGAAACGTAATAGGTTAAGATGGGAGAGGATGGTAAGTCGGGGTCTAGGGACCTAAGTGGGGAAGGCAAGGGGTGGAGGTCGGGTGAGGGTTGGGGGTGGCCGGGTAGGGGTGGGGTCAGGGGCGGCACAAGCTCATATGGGACCTAAAGCCAAAGTTTAATATGGGGCCTAAGGCCTAAGTTTGTATCTTCATCGGATTTCTCATAAACCTCCTTCAATTTGGATTTTGTTATCATCTGATTCAAAGTTAGTGACTTGTTCATCGACAGAATATTCTCCTATATTTTGCGATTTAGTTTTTTCATTATTTGTCAAAAAATTCTCAAGAGCTCCTTTTTGAGATTTTATCAAAAATTTTAACTTTTCTTTTCTTTTGGATTTTTGAATATCCGGATGCATATTTTCTTGTAGACATGTTTATATTCTAAAAAAAAATTTAACAATATGTACATAGTAAAATTAATAAAATAATAAATAACAAATAAAAATAATACTAGAAAGTTAGAATGATATTACCCGACTAACTGATTCAAGAAGTTTGAAGACTTTGATTCCAAAATATCTAGTTGTTGGCTTGTTGGAGTCTTGGAGAAACCGAGAAAGAAAGAAATCTAGTAGAAAGAAGAAGAGCAAAAAGTAAAGTTGTCAAATCAAATCCAAGTGATAACTATTTTTTTAGTACTATTTTAAGCTTTACTTTGTTAATATATTAAAAGTTTTTTTTATATATATATGAAAAGTAAAAAAGTACTATATATATATTATTTATCTTTTTAAAAAAAAAACCTATAAACCTATAAAATATATAGTATTCCTAAAAAATGCAACCTCCCAAAATTTGGGGCCTAAGGCACTTGCCTAACCCCATACACCTATAGAGACGGCCCTGGGTGGGGTTGGGGATTAGGGCGGGTGGAGTGTGGTTGTGTGGAATAGGTTAGGAAAAATTGAAAAAGAATTTTGAAAAATATTTTTCCCTCAACCCTCGGGGGTTGGCCTGCTAGCAATTGACTTGAACCTTGGGGTTTGCTCCCTTTCAAGGTCTCAAGTTCGAAACCTACTAGGTGCAAACAATTTCTGAGGGCCATCGGACTGGGTAAAAACCTGAATTAACCATGGTGCACTTGCGGGAAACTCCTTGCCGAGGGCCTGTGCACCCCCGAATTAGTCGGGGCTCGAAGAGACTCGAACACCCTGTGCAAATAAAAAAATATATATATTTTTCCCTCCATTTGTTAGGAAGGTCATTTTCCAGAATTCATATCAAACCAAGAAATAAAATCAAAGGTTAGTGCATAGCATCCCCTGCAGTAACTGGAGTATCCAGTTCTCCCACGACTCAAATTCTCTAGTTTTTTTGGGCATAAACTCATCCACTAATGAAACAATTAAATTTTTTGGGCCCCATGTGTTGCGGAAGCCAAATGTATATAGTGTGAATGAGTCACAACTACTATACCAAAAATTATGGCAGCCACCAAATAATAAATAAGTTAATAAAGCAATAATAAAATGAACACCAGAATTTACGAGGTTCGGCTAATTTTGCCTACTCCTCAGACACAACCAATATTTTATTTCACTCCAAAAATACAAGTGAAATAATACTAAAGAGAGAAGATACAAATGCCTTAAGAAGATAAGAAGGCAAATGAGATATGTATTTAAATCTTAAACATTAGGTCTCCTTTTATAGGGAAAAATCTCAAACCAAAACAATAACCCACCGATGTGGGACTTTGGCATTTTGCCAAACTTCAACAAATCTCCACCTTGGCAAAATTTCACATCTTCAATTTTTTCTCAGTAACAAATTTTGGTTGTGCCTTCATCTTCAATCTTCAGTGTTCAACAATGTTGATCAAATCCAAACAATGTTGAAACTTGATCGCAGTCACCACCTTTGTCAGCATATCAGCAGGATTCTCCGTAGTATGAATTTTCTTCACCATGACTCCACTTTCTTCTATGATTTCTCGTACGAAGC
>MU721301.1:49722-68279 GCA_026770625.1 Nicotiana glauca | reverse complement strand
AAATTACAGAGCTTAGATTATATAATATGGCAAACTTTATCGTTTGTCATAATAAGGAGAAGTTCAACAGCACGACACATAGGTTTAGGCTGACATTTACTCAACGGACAACATTGTCTGAAATAACTGACCCACTATTCCCAATGAATATCTTTGATTTCCGACCATATGATCAATTGATAAATAAGGTTGACGTGAACGAGACTGAATTATTTGGTAATATCACTTTTACTTTAAATTTCTAATTATGAATTTATCTACTTTTTATTTTAACAATTTCTTTTTCTTTAGATGTCATAGGAGAAATTGTCAATTTCAGTGAGGTAAAAACGCAAAACCAAGGTGGAATTTCTAGAAAGTTTATGGATATTGAACTAGAAGATGACGAGTAAGAATAAATATTTATCTACTAATTAAGTATTGATTTGATAATTCCATACGCTAAAATTACATTGTTATTTCTATTTGACAGGAGGAAGAAGTTGTCTGCTACATTTTGGGGCGAGTTTGTTGATGCAATTGTACCTTATCTTTTAAGTGGTAACAACCAGCCTATTATTGTTGTTATGCAGCTCATAAAAGTTCATAAATATCAAGGTAAAATACAATTACTAAATTTAACATTACAGAGTGAAAGTTACTTATTATATCTTACAGAAACGTTGTTTTGTAAATTCATATTTTGTGCACAATACATGGAATGCATCAAAGCTGTGGATTAATCCAAATCTTCCTCAATCTGATGAATTTAAAACACGGTTCAATATATACATATATATTAATTTTTTTATATAACATTTGAATGCTTCTATACTCAAATAATATTTTTCAAGTAAACATCTAACTGTTTTAGTCATTCATAAATACAGATTACTTTCTGTTCGGGATAACAACTCTGAGAGGCTGACTCAAAGCATATCTCAACAAAGTTACTCTATCTCGGATGAGTTGGAGAAGGGCATTGTTCAATTTAAAATAATTGGCCAATTAGTGGAGTCTACACAAGTGAGTTAACTAACTTCTTTTGCACTAATTTAACTGTACTTTCGGTTATTCCGGTTGGCAAAATTGAGAGAGAGGAAGGCTCGAGATTTGGACCAAGTAAGATGTATTAAGGACGAAGATGGTAGAGTATTGGTGGAAGATGCCCAGATTAAGAGAAGATGGCAAACTTACTTTCATGAACTTCTGAATGAGAAAGAGGATCGTGATATTGTGCTAGGAGAATTGGAGCACTCCGAAAGCCGTCGTGACTTCGGGCCCTGCAGGCGTATCGAGGTCGAGGAGGTCGTGGGGGCTATGCGTAAGATGAGTAGGGGCAGAGCGACTGGGCCGGATGAGATTCCGGTAGAATTTTGGAAGTGTGCAGGGAGAGCAGGCATGGAGTGGTTGACTGGGTTGTTTAATGTTATTCTTAAGGCGAAGAGGATGCCGGATGAGTGGAGGTGGAGTACGGTGGTTCCATTGTATAAGAACAAAGGTGATATCCAGAGTTGTAACAATTACAGGGGTATCAAATTACTGAGTCATACCATGAAAGTATGGGAGAGGGTGGTTGAAGCGAGAGTGAGGATGACAGTGTCTGTATCCGACAACCAGTTCGGGTTCATGCCGGGTCGTTCCACCACAGAAGCTATACACCTTGTTAGGAGGTTGGTGGAACTGTACAGAGAGAGAAAGAAGGATTTGCACATGGTGTTTATTGACCTAGAGAAAGCATATGACAAGGTTCCTAGAGAAGTTCTCTGGAGATGCTTGGAGGCAAAAGGTATGCCGGTGCCTTATGTTATGGCAATTAAGGACATGTATGACGGGGCTAAGACTCGGGTTAGGACAGTAGGAGGGGACTCTGAGCCTTTTCCGGTCGAAATGGGATTACACCAAGGCTCTGCGCTTAGTCCATTCTTATTCGCCCTGGTGATGGATGCGATATCAGGCCATATTCAAGGGGAGGTGCCATGGTGCATGCTATTCGCCGATGACATAGTTCTGATTGACGAGTCACGAGCCGGTGTTAACGAGAGATTGGAAGTCTGGAGACAGACTCTTGAGTCGAAGGGCTTCAAGCTAAGCAGGACGAAGACGGAATACCTCGAGTGTAAGTTCAGCGCCGGGCCGGGGGAAGTGGACGTGGATGTGAGGCTTGAGTCACAAATTATCCCAAATAGAAGCAGCTTCAAGTATCTTGGGTCGATTATCCACGGGGGAGGGGAGATCGACGATGATGTCACACACCGTATTGGTGTAGGATGGATGAAGTGGAGGTTAGCATCTGGAGTCTTGTGTGATAAGAGAGTGCCAACGATACTCAAAGGTAAGTTCTATAAAGCGGTGGTTAGACCGGCCATGATGTATGGGGCTGAGTGTTGGCCTGTTAAGAACTCACATATCCAAAAGATAAAAGTAGCTGAAATGAGGATGTTGAGGTGGATGTGTGGGCACACTAGAAAGGATAAGATTAGGAATGATAGCATTCGAGAGAAGGCGCACGTGGCCCCTATTGATGACAAGATGCGGGAAGCGAGGCTCAGATGGTTCGGTCATGTACAGAGGAGAAGCCTAGATGCTCCAGTAAGGAGGTGTGAGCGGTTGGTCGTGGAAGGCACGAGAAGAGGCAGAGGGCGGCCAAAGAAGTATTGGGGAGAGGTGATCAGGCAGGATATGGCGAGGCTTCAGATTTCCGAGGACATGGCACTTGATAGGAAGTTATGGAAGAAGAGTATTTCGGTTATAGGCTAGGAGGTAGTGGACTAGTTCGGTGGGTTTTTGTCTAAGATAGCTAGGGGCAATGTCGAGTTTTACTATTTTCTATTTACGATGTAGGATCGATTTACAAACCATCGTTTCTGCTTTGAACTATTATTATTATTATTTTTTTTTTCTCCTGCTTTCTATGTTCCTTTTACCGTATGATTTCCGCGGTGAATCTAATACTCTCTTCTTTTGTCTTTTTTGTCTTCTTTATCATATTGAGCCGAGGGTCTTTCGGAAACAGCCTCTCTGCCCTCTTGGGGTAGGGGTAAGGTCTGCGTACACACTACCCTCCCCAGACCCCACTTGTGGGATTTTACTGGGTTGTTGTTGTTGTTGTTGTTGTTAACTGTACTTTCAAGAGTTTCAAAAACTCACATATTTCTTTGTCTCGTTATATTTGTTGAAAAACTTCTATTCTTCATATAGCTAAAGATACACAGAAGATAGTTAACAGCTTATGAAGAAAATGTAGCAGAAAAAATCTTATGTATTCCTTAACTGAAGTATTGTAACACCATTTAATTTATAGCTAAAGAAACCGACAAGAGGCAAAAAACAAATTAAAGACTAGAAGCAGAGTGGGAGAACCGTCTTTATGACCACCTGTAAATAATTTAATTAATGAAAGTTTTTTATTTCTTTGCAACATTACCTATCATTTAATTATTATTTTTTTCAAAACAAAATTAGATAAGATACATAACATCATGGAATAACCAAAACTTATTCCTTCAAATAATGCAACTTGAATAATATATCCAATTAAAAGATGAATAACATGAATACAGACATTACTTAACGCTATTTGCTTCATTATATGTAATTCTGATGTCTAATATTACTTTACAATTTTATTGCCTCTTTTCCAATATAAAATTAAGAAGGAATCTATATTAATAAGGAATCGATCAAATGGTTTAAATTTTACAATTGATCAAGTTATAACTATATGATGTGGTTAAGCAACTAATGAAATAATTTATTATATTTTTTTCTTTATATTTTCCGCGCATCACGCGGGTACTATACTAGTATTATTGTAAACGCATCTTACAAGTATTTGCAGCCAACACAAAAAGCAATCCGGTGCGCACCCTCGCTATACGTGGAATCCGGAGAAGTGCCAGATCATATCGGAGTCCGGACCACAAGTGGAGCAATTTGAACTGTAAAAGTAGTCATTACTGTTTGTATTAAGATGTATTTTCTAGAGTAATTTTATTTTGTGTCTCACATAACTTACACTAATTGTATAATACCTCTTTTTATCTCATATGGTAGACCCATATCTTACATATCTGAGTGCACAAAAATTCTGAGATCACACAGTGTGAGATAAAAAAGAGGTCTCACACAATTAGTATAAGTTATGTGAGACATAAAATAATTTTTTTCTATTTTTTATATTATTTTTTGGGATGCGATCCTTCTTTTAACTCTACTTAAACATAGAATATATTGTTTACAATGATAAGTAAACCATAAACTAAGGGGTCATTTGGCTGCAGGTAGGGGTGTACATGGACCGAGTTGGTTCGGTTTTTATCAAAACCAAACCAAATCAACTATATCTATTTGGATTGGTTCGATTTTGTCGGATTTTTTGGGTTTTTGGATTTTTTTATTACATAAATATTATTTCGATCTTACTTTGTTAAAATTATAGATTAAATTTTGATAAGTGAATATATGTTTAGTAATTATGGAAACAATTAACAAAAATATGATCTATTAAAATATTCTAATTGGAGAATTTTTTTAGTAACGCATAATAGTTATTTTCTTAGTCGTCTAACAATATTTTTTCGTTAATTTATGCTTTCAGAGTTAATACATGATAGGATCCCAAATATTTTTATATTTTCTAAAGAAAAATCACTATAAACTCTTAAAAATATAAATAAAATTTATATATTTATACGTCGGTTTGGTTCGAGTTTTTTTACTCAATACCAAACCAAGTCAAACCAAATCTAGTCGGGTTTTTTAATCGGTTTGGTTTGATTTTTCGGTTTGTTGCAGTTTTCCGGTTCGGTTTGAATACCCCTAGCTGCAAGTATAACGCACTATAATGCGTACATAAATTTACGTAGGGGTGTACAAAGAAAACCGATAAACCGCACCAAACCGGTACTCCGAGTCAAACCGAAAAAAAAACCCGATCATGGGTTGGTTTGACTTGGTTTGGTGTTGGAAAAAATAACCCGACCATAACTGGTTTGGTTTGGTTTTAACTAAAGAAAGTCAAACCGAAACCAAACCAACCCGATATTACATTTATTCAATTTTTACAAATATTTTATACATATAAATATTTATTTTTAATACAATTCATAAATATTTCTTAAACTTTTTCACAGTTTTATCTTTAAACATATTGTTTCAAGTTTGGAATTAACATTCTTGAATGGTCCAATAAATTTTATAGTTCATAAAGGTAGTAATTCAAATAAACTTCACATCAATACTAATGCTAACTAAGAAAATTCAATTCAACACTAGAAATGACAATAGTGTGGATATCTATTTTTTAGTTTTGCATTGTTTATATTGAAAATGCATAACTTAGTTTATCTTTTTCTTTAGTGCTTAGTTGTGTAACTAATATACTTATAGTTGTACTTATTTAAGCATGACTTATATAGTACTTTTAGATTATGTTAATATTTATTATGGCTTATTACTTAGTAATATTTTCTTTATGGATTTTAGTATTTTTGTTATTGAATATTTTAGTACAATGTTATGACGCATCTCATATTATTGTATTAATTTCTTGAAAAATACATTATATAGTTGTATCCTTATAGGATTAGAGACGTATGTGGAGCACAAGTTATATATTTGTGCTTTGAAGACTTATCGGAAAAAAAACCCGAAAATCCGAAAAAACCCGAGAAAATCCGAGATTGAAAAACCCGATTTCGTTGGTTTGGTTTGGTTTATAGATTTAAAAATCCGACACTATTAGTTTGGTTTGGTAATTAAAAAATCCGAACCAACTCGGCCTATATACACCCCTAAATTTACGTATTTAGCAAGACAATGTTTAGTTAGCATTTTGATAGTTGCCACCGTCTGTGACTAAATTTTGAATACTCTTTGCTAATAAGATATACAAGGGTGTTCAAAATTTATTTTTAATCAATAACAAATAATATTTTATCTTATACTTAATATAATTTTTCGACAAATAACTTAACCAACCTAGCTTCGTCCCTGGTCACAACCAATCTGAACTGTCACTATGGAATACTCTTGAATCTTGATTAGCACTTTCTTAGTCATACAAAAAGAGGACACGTGTAACAAAATCAATGTGGGTCCAGAGCTGGATTTTGGATGCAATAAACGGTGAAGATTGATGACGGCTTAGCGCAGGCCACGCAAGTGAGAAATATTAAACTATATCAAGAATCTTACCAACAAGGACAGCAAAAAATGAGAAGAAAAAAAAATCATGGTTCTTATAATCAATTATTATTTATACGAATAAGCTAGAATCATTGCACAAACTTTTTTCTTGTGTTTTATTTATTGACTTTTGTATTATTTTATATAAAAGCATTTCATTATTAAAAAGGTATTTACCCCAATAAGATTGTCATTGTTACGATTCAAGTAATGTCACGTATTGTTTATTTTGCCAAATAACCTAATGAATTTTCTCTTTGTGTTGCGTGATATATCATCGACAACAAAAGCGCACATAAACACGAATTTGTATTATGTCATATAAAGCTCATCCCTTTCGTTCTCTTTTATTCGGACGCGGAATTTACCTAAAAAGTTTGCCAACCTAAAATCCTACCAATTTCACTTGATGTGTCGATCCGCCCTTCATCATGAATAGAGCCGTTAATATATGCTTGGCCCGTTGGGCCACCCAGTCTAACCCGTTAGCAGGACTGGGCTAGATTATTTGAAGCCCGTTTAAAAATGAGGCTTTTAAGCCCGATCCGAATAAGCCCGCCCGTAAGGCTTGACTGAGACTGGTGGGGCCGACCCGTGTGCCTAATAATATATTTATTTAAAATATATAAAAATAAAAAGTATACTGCCTTTAGGATGGAAAGTTAGAATTGGATCTTTACTAAGAGGAACCAAAACTTGATCTTGAGAAGTTTCAAGAGATGGATGTTGTTATGTATTGGAAGGACCATTCTAGAAAATATCCCGATCTTTCACTAATGATGCGTGATGTACTTAGTATTCTTATTAACATTGTAGCATCGGAATCAACATTTTAGCATTGGTGACGTATTCTTACAAAATACAAAAATTGCATTTATTATGAAAATGTCCAAACACTTGTTACTACTCGAAATTGGCTGCAAAGGTTTTTCCAAACTCAAACCGATAATAGTTTTTTAATGTGAATTTAAATATTATTAATTTTTTAAAATTTAATTAATTAATATTGCATATGAATTATAGGTGAAAGTGAAGATGTTAAGATGACCTTGCCACAAGCAGATTCAAACGTGTTTGATGAAGATGATGTGTTGGATATGTCATAAGCATCATGAACGTTCACTTGAATAGTTTGTTTCAAGTTTTGTCTTTTAGTGAATGAAATATAGTCTTGTCTCTTACTTTTTTTAGTCTTTATTGTGATATATTGGAACAATATAAAAAGTTATTAAATTTTGCGAATTTTTTCCAACAAGATATTTTTTAACTTTTAAATAATTATCTTTTTTTAGGTTGGAATTTAAAGGAAAAATATAAAATTATATTTTTAAAAATGATGGGCCAGTCCGTGGGGCCCCCACAGGGTTGGTGTGGGCTGACCATTATAAGATCCATCAAAATGGTGGGTTAGCCCAGCTCAGCCCGTCAATTGCTAATGCCCACATGGGTTGGGCTGGGCTAGCCCGACGCGGCCCATATTGACAGCTCTAGTCATGAGCATATATACAGGACATTATTGGAAACAGAGGTAACATTAATTAAGATTTTAACTTTATGTGTTCTAGATTTTAGAGCGACTGAATTTTAAATTTAATATTTTATATATATTTAATGAAAATTTTAATACAAAAATACTATTTGATAAAATTTACTGGTAAACTCTTCTATTATCTCGTGTGTAATTGTAAATCTGCAATTCTGCAGAACAATAATGAAAACATTATTCCAAACCAATTTAAATTCTGCAAGGTTTCCTTTTCACATAAAAGAAAAACCACGTGGAACTTTTGCTGGTAATTTTGGTCGGCAAAATGACGTGTCCCGCCTATAACTGACTGAATAAGTAGACCCCACCTTTTTGCCTTTGCGTATTTGAGCTCATGATCACTGACTTTTTTTTTTTGTGCAAGGGATAATATTCATATATTACTACATACAGAGAGTGGCCATTACATGTGGCTGTCGTGCCATACTTAGCTAAACTATTACTATTCAAAACTATATTAGTACTAGTACAACCATTAGCATACAACATAATTTTTACAAAGGGACTATTACTGGAGCCATCCATTTCCTGGCTTATATATTACATCCAAAAAGTGTTTCCTATCAGCTTCCAAAGCTTGGTTAACAAAAATAGGTGTCATAATATAAACATAGGGATCAATAGTATGAAAACAAAAATTTGGATGCCTTTGCCAGTTGACCCGCGAGCATATTCTGTTCTCTGTATGCATGTCGGACAGGGGGATTATTAAGCTGGTTGAGGAGGTACCTGCAGTCATGTATCATATTGGAAAATGGAAGGTTGTCAGTTTGCAATAATGTAATAATCTGTTTAGCATCTAACTCAACTTCTATAGGCATCAAATTATGTTGTAAGGCCAAGGCCTTTAAGCAAAGCATATAATTCTGTTGATATTGTAGATCCCTTATGTATGGCTTGTGCGAATCCCAGTATCCATTCTCCCATTGAATTACGGATTGCGCCTCCAATTCCATTTGCATTTATGCAGTGGCACCGTCAGTATTTAACTTACAGAAGTTTTGTGCAGGAGGATGCATCCAAGATTAGGGGAACGTTTTTTCCTAGGTTTATGATAATGAGTCATGAGATAAGCAAACTCAGTAGCTTGATAGATTGTTACAGAGACATTAACCTTTTCCTTTAAAGAATTAAAATTGTTCTTGTTGCTAGTTATCCAAATATTCCACAAGCTTACAGGGAGGAAAGTTTCTGGGCTTAAGTTATACGGGAGGCTTAAATTTTTAGAGGTAATTAGGGTATATAACCAATTCTCAGTCTCTTGTATGGTATGTATATAATTTATTATATTTGTAAGACCTAACTCTTCCCAAAAGTCAGTAGCATTTTTGCATACAAGGAAGATATGACGAATATTTTCTTCAGTATCTTGGCAGTATATGCAAGTGCTGGTTTGCATAACTCGAATATTAGTGAGGTAAGCTTTAGTGGGTAATCTATCATGGCATAATAACCAAATGAAAGCTTTAATCTTAGGTAAGATTGGTAGTCTCCATATCCATTGAGTGTAAGGAGTGTCAGGAGTATTTTTAATATGAGAAATATAAATATTATGTATTGGTTCTATGATATCTTGAGGTAAATCAAAGGGCATTATTTTCCAATCTCAAGTAGCATTATTAAGGAAAGATGGAACTTTAATATTACTTTGATTTATTGGAAGAAGCCCTTGTATTAGTGAACGAATTGTTGTTCCGGGATTTAACTAGAGATCATTCCAAAAGCTAATATGTTGGCATGTTCCAATTTTCCATTGTAAGCCAGTTTGGCACAACTCCCATCTCTTTAAAATATTAGACCAAATTCTGGAGTATTTGAAGCCATTTTTTCTATGCAAGTATTTATTAAGAAGAATCTGGGCCCACATAGTGTTAAGCGATTTAAATACTCTCTAAGCTAAATTAGCATGGAGTGATGAATTTTTAATGTCAAGTTTTTGTATGCCTAAACCTCCTACTTCTTTTGTCTTAGTAACAGTGTCCCATTTTAAAAAATCTTTTTCTTGTAGCAGTTGTGCCCCATAGAAAGTTGCGTTGGTATTGATTCATTTTGGACATAACTGTTGGAGGAATGCTAATATATTGCATAATATGTTTAGGTAAGTGATTTAAAGTTGATTTAATTAACGTAGCTCTTCCTGCAAGTGTTAGAAAATTCGTTTTCCAACCAGCAAGTCTATTTTTGAAATTATCCAGCAGGAATTGAATCCTAAATATTTCCCAAATAAGATGCCCTCTTTAATACTAAAGGAGTCTGTGACAAACTGTTTATCCTCGTGCTTACAATTTTTAGAGAAATAAATCTTTGATTTATCAGAATTGATTTGTTGTTTTGAATGATGCATGCAATCATTTAACACATCCACAGTAGCATGAAAATCTTTAGTAGTAACCTTTGAGAACAAGATAATGTCATCTTCAAAGAATAAATGTGAAAGTGGTGGCCCATTTGTGGAGATATTAATAGGTTGCCATTGGAGATATTCTATATCTCTTAAGACCTTATGGGATAACATTTTCATAGACATTATAAATAAGTAGGGTGATAGAGGATCCCCATGCCTTATTCCTCTAGTTGGTAAAATATATTGAGTCATGGATCCATTAATGATGATTGATATAGAACTTGTAGTAATGCATGACATAATTAATGAGATCATTGGTTTTGGAATATTAAAATAGTGGAGAGTTTGTTTAATGAAAGATCATTGGTTCTTCACAAAAACTAATAACCTTATTGCTAAATGTTGCCCAGTATTTTTGGAAAAAGTAAGGGTGAAAACCATCTGGACCTGGTGCTTTATAAGGTTTAAAGCTAAACATAGCATCTTTTATTTCATCATGGCTAATTGGGCAGTAATCATTTGAATGTCATTATAAGAAGGGTGCCAAGTGCTAGGGCTCCAACACGAATTAGGAGTGCTCAAATCTTTAGTACTGAACAAAGATTGATAATACTTAAGGATTAAATTATGCAACTGGGCCGGTTCATCAACCCAATTTCCAACTGTATCCTTCAAAGCATTAATTTTATTCCTACGTCTTCTATGTAGAGTAGACATATGGAAAAATTTAGTATTAGCATCTCCATCGTTTATCCAATTAATACGTGATTTTAGTTTCCAAAATTCTTTTTCAACACGAAGGAGATTACTATATTCAAGATTGAGCTGTATTTCCAAATTTTGGAGGAAAAGACTAGTAGGATAATGAATTGATGCTTGTATGCCTCATAGTCTTGCTAAGATTTTCCTTTTTTCTTGGAATATATTTCCAAAAGTATGTTTATTCCGCCTAGATTCTACAACTTGAAATTTATGAATAGTAGGAAACAGTAGTTGATCTTCAGACCAAATATTATGAACTAATTGTTGAAACTGTGGATGTGAAGCCCATACAGTTTCAAAGTGAAAAATATTCTGATGTATTATTGTTGGTGGTTCTAAAGTAAGTAAAAGTGGACAATGATCGGAATGAGTACGAGGTAGATGACTGACTAAAGCTTCAGGATATAAGTTCACCATTCATAGTTAGCCAAAAATCTATCAAGTCTCTCTAATATTGTGGATCCATATCTACGTTTATTTGTCCAAGTATATCTACTACCTTGAAATCCTAAATCAATTAATTTGCAAGTGTTAATAAAATTGCCAAAATTATCAGATCTTTTGTTATTAATAGGAAGTCCACCAAACTTTTCATTAGAATCTATAATTTCATTAAAGTCAACTCCAATGAGCCAAGGCATAGAAACAGTGTTATGCATATTTAATAAGTTATTCCACAGTATATCACGTAATTGATAGTGAGAACTAGCATATATTGCAGATAATAGCCAATGTGGTTTATTCGGACTTACCTAGACCACACAGTGAATTTCTTGCGGAGAAAGCCTCAGTTCAGTAACGTTGATACTATCTTCATTCCATAACACTAGTAACCCACCTATGAGCCCATTGGCTGGCACTTGTGACATATTAGTAAAATTAAAATCCTCACGAAGCCTAGTGTGATCCTGCATGTGAGTTTCCAACAGAATGGTTAACACTGGCCTGTGGTTATCTAGGAGTGATCTAAAGTGCCTACGAAACTCAGGGTTGTGTGACCCCCTATAATTCCACACTAGGAAATTCATGTAAGAATTAAGAGAGGTTATCTCCCTCATGGGAGGTGGAACCGTCTGAATGACTGTTTGAATCGTAGTCTGACCTAGGCTCAGAGAAGGAGTGGTCTGAAGGAGTGTAGTATGATCACCATTGCATATTTTCCTATTTATGGATTTATTGTTTGACGAAAGTGTAGGCTACATGCTATCATTTCTGGAGGGCATTTGAGAATGAATTTTTTTTCGAAGTGTTCTTCTAGGTTGTAAAGTTGGATTCCCTTTAGCCACCACAATTCCGTCCTCGTTGCCCTATTTTATGCTAGTATCTCGGTTAACTCCTGCCTTGTTTGAACATCTAGTACGAGAGGAGATAGAGGAGGGGTGTCATGTGGGTTGTCCTGCGGAGTAAGATTTTCTAAGGGGCTCAGTGGGCTTGCATATGGAGAGAGAGGATTGAATGTGTCCAATGCCTGAAATCAAGGGGCGTAAATTTGCCCCATGTGATGGGGAGGATAGAATGGGAGAAGCTGGAAGTTCTGATTCCCTAGTGGATTCAGTTGAGTTGGAGGATATTGCCAGTGAGCTTGCATGGAGGAGGATGCCTGGCTGTCTAAGAATAATAGGGTCTGAGTCGAGTGCCAGTGATTTTGGTTTTAAGACTCCATGCCTATCCTCATTCCCACTGTTACTATCTCCGCTAGGTGAGTAGGATTCTAAATTAGAAACACCACTTCCTGATTGTTTAACTCCATGGTGAAAACTAGGGCATAGCCCTGCAGATCCATCTCTAGCTAGGATTGAAGGGGCTGATCCATAGTCATCTGCTGAGATGTATAGATCATGGGAGTGGATATGTGAGGAACCTGTGGACCCTGCATGATCAACCTTGGTAGGTGGAAGAAGTGATCGTTTACTTGTAAGTTCTCCCTGAAGTTTTGATTTCGACTGAAGTTGGTAAATGTTGGTCTCTGCATTTTGGGAGTTCTCAGAGAGGGGAACTAAATGTGCTATAATAGGTAATGAGTCTGTAATGTTTTTATTAGAAAGTTTAAGTGGCGGAACTAACAAGGGAGGGTGTAGTGGGGTATCATGGGTAAGAGTAGGGAAATCACATGGGTAGTAATCATTTGATTTGCATGCTACAGTAGTTTCATTGTTATCCCTAATTACTGTGGCATGCAAGTTGCTGGTATAGCTATTGGGTGTTGAAGAGGACATGGCTAAAGGTGGTGTAACTAGTGGTAATACACTGGTTTGTGGTAGGTCTGTTTGTGGAGGTGGACTAATACGTGGAACCTCCATCCTAGGTGGATTATGTTGCTGAGGAAACGTGGAAGACTGAGTTGGTGTATCAGATAGGGTAGGAGTGGAAGAAATAATTTCATGATTGGGTAAAGATAGAGGCAGTAATAATGAAGCTTTGGAGTTACCGAAGGTGGATTCGAATTTTATGTTTACTGCTCTGTCCAAAGAAGCAACTTTGGTTGGATTGCTATTGAATGGGCTTGAGTCCATATGATCACACTGAGGCCCAAGTTGGTCACTTAGCAGACTGAACTTATTGTTTAAAACCTTATTGCACTTAGACAGCCCATCGTCGTGGAACAGGTTAGAGGAGCCCAAAACTGGGCCCTTAAGGTTAGAAGACTTACCTGGTAGCATCTGTGCCGGTGGCTGATCCAGCGGTGGAGTATAGATGGTGCTATTACTCTGTCGTTGTTTGTATATAGGGTTGAATTGTTTTGGAAACACAACCGTTTTCCATTCTGGGTCAGGTGTAGTAGAAGTAGATGGTTTATTAGCTGTAGGATTTGGTGTAGATTGACTGGGCGTTGTACAGTTTTGAAGTGTATGACCGAGATGGCCACAACGAGTACAAAGTATATTAACACCTTCATATAGGAGGCTTTGCTTGTGGTTTCCTATGTTGATGTAGGTTTTGAGAGGTCGTTCCAAAGGTACCTCTATGCAAATACGTGCATAGCGTCCTCTCGTAGTTGTTGAGGTACGTGCATCAATCTTTAAGAGTTGTCCTAGTTTGGATCCAACTCGTTGCAGAATCTCTACATCATAAAATTCCGTTGGCAACTCAGGAAGCCTCACCCAGATTGCGGAGTAAGTTAGCTGGGTAGATGAAGCAGTAAACTTGGGTTCCCACCTACGTACTGATAAGAAGTGATTTAGAATAAACCACGGGCCTCCCTATAGAGCTTTTAGCATGTTATCTTTATGTTGAAATTTGATAAGGAAGAAATCTGATCCTAAGTCGATAATAGGGAGTTCTTCCGTAGGTTTCCAGATCTCCTTAAGCTTACTCTTTAGTAGATGATGTGCAATTCTTCTTCCGAAAAGTTTAACAATTACTGAGTATTTCCAAGGCTCATATAAACGCCTCTTATCAGTAGTTGATATTGGGATGGAATTATCATCTTCATCCGTATCTTGGATTAACTCATCAGCTAAGTCATGGTTAGATATTGGTTGGTGATGATTGCTTATAGATGGAGATAAGTATTTGTTTGCAAGAAGTGTTTGAAGGAAGGAAGCTGGCTTATGATTTATAGGGTTGTCATCTATTTGCATCAAGGTGAGGTCTGGTGGTTCCTCAAGTTGATGATGGGATATCTGGTAGTTATTAGGAGCAGACATATGTAAGAGATAACTTATGGCTGTTGACAGTAAAGGTATGATTTAGTGGAGAGTCTATGGCGGAAGTTTAAACTAAAGAGATAGAAGGTTTACATGAGAGCGTTTTTTGCAATTTTATATTTTTGTTGTTAAGACCAGCCATATGTAAGGAGTGGATCACGATCACGACTTTCTCTAACAATGAAAATGACATTTTCTTATTTTATTTTAGAAAATATTATTATTATTTTATATTTAAAAATAATGATCTTAAACCTTTTATTTTAGGCTCTAGGATCGTTTGATATTGGAACTATTAATCCCGACATAATATTTTGCATACGATAACAATGTCTTGTTGGCCGCATAAAAAAAAATCTTTACAAGACTTAATTTCATGATTTTGCAGTCAAAAGAATTTCGTGGCTAGTTTAAGACCATAAATATCAAATATTTTTTGCTTTCTTATCTTAGCTAAACAAGAATATCAGAATCGGTTATTTGGATCACTATATATGTCTGATGTCTCGTTTGCTTACAGTATATCTTTTTATTTGGGCTCTCTAGCGATTAAACGATTGGGTCAAAAGGGATGTCGGAGCTCAACAAAATTAACATTATAGCCCAATTAACATTTGAAAAATTGGCATCCTATAACAACACATAATAGGAGTTGGTAAGTTTTTAGCCTTATATTAGGTTTGGCAAAGATAGCCCCAAACAATTGGCATTATATAGCCATTAAAAAAACTACTCTCTTTTATATTCTCTCTCAAGAAAACTACACGCTTATTTTGGCTTTCCTCCCCCTTTCTCTCCTTGTATTTCTTCTTCTATCTCTTCTCTTCTGCTCTCATAATATAACAAAAATTCTTGCCAATTATGCAAAAATTAGTGGGATGAAAAGGTAAGGTTGATCTCACATCAGAAAAAATCAGAAACAAAAACTAAGAGAGAAAAAATATATTTCAACTTTATTTTTCTTCTCTTTTCTTTTTCTTTGGTTGGATTGAATGAGTGAGTGTGATTGAAATTGGTTGAAAATACCTAAACGAGGCTATATACAAAATTTGAGCAAGATTAGCAAAAACTAAGAGACAAAAAATATATTTCAACTTTATTTTTTCTTCTCTCTTCCTTTTTTTTGGTTAGATTTAATGAGTGAGTGTGATTGAAATTGGTTGAAAATACCTAGACGAGGCTATATACAAAATTTGAGCAAAATTAGAAGTGATTTAGATTGGTTTCAAATAAAAAATCAAACCTAACAATTCAACTACGACATGTGTATATCGTGTACATCAGTATATATAGGACATCTGTGTATATCATTTTGTATATCGTATATACAACAAATTTTTTTTATGGACACCCATGTATATCACATTGTATATTGTACATATAAATTTTTATAGATATACACAGATACACATAATATACATAAGATATCACTAATGTACATAGCGATATACAGGGGTTACAATTTTGGTATACACATGTCCGATGTGCTATACACTGTGATATACAAATAATATAATTTTTTTATTGTGATATACATTTATATAAAGGCAGCAATAACTATATATATAATTTTATATTATTGATATACAAAGAATAATATTATTTATATACAAAGAATGAAAATAAAATTTTAATATACATGTTGATATAGTCAAAGAAGAAGAAAAAAAGTTGTGATATACATATTATTATTGTGATATATATTTATTGGCTATTTGATACCAATATCTATAACTAGGGCTATTTTCTGCCAATTATATGAGTATGTTATTATACCATGCCAAAACCCCTTAACTTTTTTAGTACTGATATATTGTCTCTCTTTTTGTCTTTTCTAGTCAAAGGTCTATCAGAAGCAGCATTTTTACTCCCTCGAAATAGGGATAAGATCTGCGTACATTCTACCCTCACCAGACCTCACTTGTGAGATTTTACAAGATAGTTGTTGTTATTATTGTTGTTGAGATTGAGGTGTGAGGCCCAAGTCATAAGTTTCATTGAAAACCAACCAAAAATGGCAAGGTAGTCCCCCCAAACTGTGATTTTAGTTTGTGTTTTACTTTACTTTTTAGTCTGGTTAAAAAAGCATATCACCTTTTTATATTTACTAAGTTTTTAATTTTAATATTTTATTTTATCATTAATGGCACTCTCTTATAAGAGTGTTATGACATGTTTATGGATTATTCTAAAAGTAGGCTACTAGTATGTTTTATATTATTTAAGAATATAAAAAAAATTGAATCTTACCGTATTGGAGTAAAAGAGCGTATAACATAATAAAAAATCCCCTTTAAATTTTTTTGGTGAAAGGCAGAATGAAATCAAACTTTTTGCAAGGTAATCCCTCCAAACTCCTATCGTATTAACTATTTCCCATTTCAATTTGTGTCTTATTTTAATTTTTATTCTGTTTAAAAAAGCATATCACACTTTTATATGTAGTAAGTTTTAAATTTTCATATTCTCATTTTTATCCTTAATGACAATCTCTTATAAGAGTATTTTAATACCACAAAATTTAAAGGGTATTTCTAGTGTTATACACTCTTTAGTCCAATAAGAAAAAATTCAATTTTTATTTTACAATAACAACATACCCAGTATTATCCCATTCTGTGGGGTCTGGGGAGGGCAGTGTGTACGCAGACCTTGCCCTTACCTTGTGAGGATAGAGAGGTTGTTTTCAATAGACCCTCGGCTCAGGAAAGTATATGCCACGCCCCAAAATCCGAGGAGCGCGACCGGCGCTCAACCGAGTAAACCCAACCGAGCAAGCCTGTTAAGTTTCATTTTACCCAAACTAATTCATGAATAAATAGGAGATGGACTCCATTAGTCATGCTTTATAAATATTTTCCAAATACCAGTATTGCAAATTTCATTTCCCAATACAAAACACCACCCACAACCTGTCTATGTAGCCTCTAAATATAACTAAAGAATAATATGGAAATGCCAGCAATAAGGCTCCGGCTATACCTCTAAATACAAAGTACATGATAAACAATCGTACAGGACCCCGAAATGAAGTGGGGCTCACCAAATCAGCTGAAAGGAAGATGCGTCACTGGCTGCGACCAACACTGCCTGCTATGGAACCACCTACAATCATAACACGAATGTAGCGCCACCGGCAAAATGGACGTTAGTGCCATTGAATAGCATAAATATGTATAACTAAATACCATCTAATTAGAAAGAACTATCAAACAAGAATAAAGAAATCACAAGTGAACCTCAAACACTTTAAATGATCACAACATTATCAAATAAAAAGGGATCACATAACTTTCACATAATTTTCATACCTTTAGATTGTGTTTTATAGCCCGTCCATTGGGTTCACATATCATGTTATACACCTATGCATTTCATAGTCCGTCCATAGGGTTCACACATCATATTATATTATACACCTATGCGTTTCATAGCCCGTCCATAGGTCCCACATTTTATATTATACACCTATGCGTTTCATAGCCCGTCCATAGGTCCCACATATTATATTATACACCTATGCGTTTCATAGCCCGTCCATAGGTCCCACATATTATATTATACACCTATGCGTTTCATAGCCCGTTCATAGGTTCACATATCACTTAATCGGCACATGGGGCCACAATCATTACAGCATACTTGGCACTAGGCCACATTTCATAACTCAATCTCTTATTTCCCACATTTCACATCATTTTCACATATTTCACGTCAATATCAATTTCAACAACAAGCCATTTAATTCAAAATGTCAAGTACATATTAGAGGAATCATGAATCCTCGGCATATACAATATCTCAGAAATCATACACCTCAAGTTCATTATCAATGGAACTTCAAACATAAGGGTTCTTCCAAAAAAAGGAGGGGACACACCAAACCATAATAGAAATAGAAATCAAGTCATAAACAAGCAATTACACCCATCATTCTTGAATTACTACTTTTCAATCACGACAATATACAATTTAAACATCGGTGTATATAACAACTCGGATCACATTGGGGGTACTTATAAGGCAAATCATTATCTCGAGCAACCATCTATGGGCATAAATTGAGTACAAGCCTTTAGGCCACTTTATT
>MU721301.1:8466-44590 GCA_026770625.1 Nicotiana glauca | reverse complement strand
TTCGTTGGAATCCTGCAGTTTGTATTACCACTGTTGCAGGAAGGTTTATTCCGTTTTATCCTGGGAGGATTTAATCAATTACCTTGACAACGTGTGAGGGGGTTAAAATTCCTTAAGGACACACAAGCAAATTGTGGACTCGAAAATTTCTCATTCTTCTACCTTTCTTTATTTTCTAACAGTTTATTTTTAACACAGTGACGCTAACACTCTTAGCACTATCTTTTTAATCTCACTCGGAATATAGCCGGAATCAAGCACCCTTTAATTATAATGGAAAAATTTTTGATCATGGGTTTTTTCGCCTTAAATATTTACTAGTTAATCGATCAGAGTTACTGAGAAGTTGAAAAACTTACCATATACTTAGAATGATTTTGCCCGATTTAAAGGTAATAAAACTATATGGATACAATATGAATAATAAATTCAAGAAATCTTTTTACAATCAATAAAGTTTTCATACTCTGAAAAAGGCACAAGACTATTACACAATCGACTTATAGATAAAGAGCTGAGATCACAAAGAAAAATGCCAAAAACTTTTGCTAGAGAATGACTTGAAACACTTTCGTGTGTCTTAACTATCAAAGTTGCTTGACTATTAAATAATGTAATACTTTCAAAGTATTTGCTCGAGATAGCAGAGTCTCGTACTGGTAACGTGTTATAAAATAACGATCGTAAAGTAAATAAACTAAAGACAAGTATAGAGATAAACTGATATATTATTCAACTTTCAAATTGATGTACATAATGAACTGAAATCTCCTTTATTTATAGCAGAAAGGAATAAGCTGCTACTGCAAGCTGCTGTGTAAGTTGTTGCTTTGTAAGCTGCTACCGCAAGCCGCTGTGTAAGTTGTTTGTAAGCTCATAGGGTACCAGATAAAAATAATCTTCTACCGAAAGTAATATTTATCCATAACGGAATACTAAATGAATATCCATATTTAATATATATTTATAACAGAAACAAAATATTTAGTGGTCTATTTTTAGAATAATCCATAAACCCAACCCAAAATTTAAGGTCTAAAGCCCTCATTTTACTTGCCTTAACCTTCAGCCGACATTGAGCTATACTTTAGTGTTTTGAGAGAAAAGCAACAGTAAAATGAGGCCATTATTAAGAATGAGCTTATGGTGTTTATTAATGGCGGTTTGGTTTCTTTTTATAGCAACTAGCTACTACTAATTTGGTGGAAAGCAAATGTGCATTTAAGACTATTTTTAATTATGGAGATTCAAATACTGATACTGGTGGATTTAATGCAGCTTTCCCATCTCAGAGTTCTCCTTATGGAATGACTTATTTCAGAAAACCAGTCGGACGTCCAACTGATGGCAGAGTCATCACTGATTTTCTTGGTATTTTCCCCCCCATCATTTAGCTTTAGATACTTGATTTCTTACTGTTAGGAATGATAATGTGGTCTTTTAATGTGATAATGTCTGAATGTCAAGTGTAAGTTTTAAGTTCTTTTTTATTTGATTACTGGATTAATTTAAATTATACGCACAGACCACATTGTAATTTTTTTTTACAAGTTTTAAATATACTAGTAGGTAGTTATCTTATTTTTTATATCGTTAATATACCTTGTTTTTTTAAGGGGAACATTGGCGTAACTGGTAAAGTTGTCCGATGTAACCAGGAGGTCCTGGATTCGAGTCGCAGTAGTGAAACCATAAAATTCCTCAAGGGTGTTCAAACTTGAAAGAAGTAAAAAAAATTTCTTACAAAGGGTGTTCAATATATATTATATATATCTAAAATCTAATATTTTATTTATATACACAGTGTAACTTTTCGTATATTTCGACAAAGCTACCCTTAGCAAAGGTGGCTTCGCCCCCGTCGATGCGTGAAAACAGCCTCTTGCAGAAATGCAGGGTAAGACTGCGTACGATAGATCCTTTATAAGTCTAGCCAGTGGGAATTTAGTGCACCGGGCTGTTTTTTTTTTTTTTAATACACCATTTTTCATGGACGATAACCTGTAGTTATTACTTAGGTGATCTGAGAGTTAAATTATCTTTGCATTATTACCGTATAGAATTAATTGAATGAGTTTTAGATATTTATCTCCACAGTGCAACTACAGACGGAAGTATCTTGAGATCGAAGGCATAAATACATGTCCATTTCTGTTTTGTGCAGCTCAAGCATTAGGTTTGCCATTTGTGAGTCCATATTTGCAATCAATTGGATCAGATTACAGACATGGTGCCAATTTTGAAACAGTATCATCTACAGTGCTCTTGCCACAAACTTCATTGTTTGTATCGGGAGTTAGCCCCTTTTCTCTTGAAATTCAGCTCAGACAAATGAAGGAATTTAAGGTTAAAGTCAATGAACCTCAAAGTGAAGGTAAAGTATAAGGCAACTATAACGTGTGCGTACACACTATTTTTCTCAACCCCACTTGTGGAATTACATTAGGTATGTTGTTGTTGTTGAACATCGTAATAAACTTTTGATGTTGCTCATGATCTATCTATCTTATTGTTTACAGGGAATAGTAATCTGCCTCCCCCAAACATATTTGGGAAGTCACTCTATACATTCTACATAGGTCAGAATGATTTCACTGAAGATTGGGAAGAATAGTAATAAGTGGAGTGAAGCAACACTTACCGAAAGTAGTTTCCCAAATTACTAGCACCATCAAGGTAATATCATCAAGAGTTTAAGGTCTGTATATTGACATTGTAAATAATATTTACTATTGTTGTGGAAGCCAAATGTATATAGTGTGAATAAGTCACAATTACTATACCAAAAATTATGGCAACCACCAAATAATAAATAAGACAATAAAGCAACAATAAAAGGAACACCAGAATTTACGAGGTTAGGCTAATTTTGCCTACTCCTCGGACACAACCAATATTTTATTCCACTCCAAAAATACAAGTGAAATAATACTAAAGAGAGAAGATACAAATGCCTTAAGAAGATAAGAAGACAAATGAGAGGTGTATTTAAATCCTAAACATTAGGACTCTTTTTATAGGGTGAAATTCTCCCCAAACTTAAGTCTCCCACCGATGTGGGAGTTTTGCCATATTCAACAAATCTCCACCTTGGCAAAAATTCTACATCTTCAATTTCCTCTCGGTAACAAATTTTGGTTGTGTCTTCATCTTCAATCTTCAGTGTTCAACAATGTTGATCAAATCCAAACAATGTTGAAACTTGACCGCAGTCACCACTTTTGTCAGCATATCAGCAGGATTCTCTGTTGTATGAATTTTCTTCACCGTGACTCCACCTTCTTCTATGATTTCTCGTACGAAATGATACCGAACATCAATGTGCTTCGTCCTTGCATGATAAAATTGGTTCTTCGTTAATTGAATAGCACTTTGACTATCACAAAAAATTGTGATACCTTTTTGTTCAATGCCAAGTTCCTTTAGCAACCCTGAAGCCAAATTGCCTCCTTCACAGCCTCTGTAATAGCCATGTACTCTGCCTCTGTTGTAGACAAAGCAACTGTTGACTGCATAGTAGACTTCCAACTAACTGGTGCCTTTGCAAAAGTAAACACATAACCAGTAGTTGATCTTCGTTTATCCAGATCACCCGCAAAATCCGAATCACAATATCCAACTACAGACTGATTGTCTTCCTGCTCAAAAACTAACCCGGCATCTACAGTATTATGAATATACCGTAGAATCCACTTTACAGCTTGCCAATGCTCCTTTCCTAGATTATGCATATATCTGCTAATAACTCCAACAGCTTGTGAAATGTAAGGTCTCGTACAAACCATTGCATACATCAAGCTACCAACAATATTTGCATATGGTACCTTTGACATATATTCTCGTTCAGCTTCATCCTTTGGCAACATAATAGTACTTAGCTTAAAATGGGGAGCAAGTGGAGTACTAATTGGCTTAGTCTTCTCATCTATGCCAAAACGCTGTAGTACTCTTTTCAAATATTCTTTTTGAGATAAACAAAGTTTCTTTGAACGTCTATCTCTTGTTATCTCCATGCCAAGAATTTTCTTTGCCTCACCCAAATCCCTCATCTCGAACTCCTTCTTCAGTTGAATCTTCAACTTATCAATTTCTTCCGAATTCTTGGAAGCTATCAATATATAGGAGAAGATCGTATTTGCAAAGGAACCATCTTCAAGCTTGCGCAAATACACACAATGATCGTATTTGCTTTTCTTGTACCCTTGCCGCAATATAAACTTGTCAAATCGCTTGTACCATTATCTAGAAGATTGTTTCAATCCGTACAACGATTTTTGCAAGTTTGCACACCATATTTTCTTTTCCAGAAACTTTAAATCCTTCTGGCCAAGTCATGTAGATTTCCTCCTCCAAGTTTTCATGTAATAACGCAGATTTTACATCCATCTGAACTAGTTCCAAATCCAATTGTGCTACCAAAGCCAACATAATTCTAATGGAGGAATGTTTTACAACTAGAGAAAATACTTCATTGTAATCAATTCCCTCATTTTGAGCATATACTTTGGCCACCAATCTTGCTTTGTAGCGAACATCTACTTGGTTAGGAAATTCTTCATCCTTTGCAAATACCCATTTGCACCCAATTATTTTCTTTCCCTTCGGGAGATTGGCCAATGTCCATGTATGATTCTGATGAAGGGACTGTAATTCATCATTCATGACAATCCTCCACTTATCTTCTTCTGAACTTTGGACTGTATCTTTATAAGTGGTCGGAACATATCAACTACAATTGAGGTTGCACAAGCAACTGTCTCTATGAGATGAACATGTTTCGTTATTGTTTTGGCCTACTGGTTGCTATTGATTCAAGTTGTTGTTGAGGTTACTGTGTTGGAATCTCCTCTACTGGCTCTCCTTCCATAGGATAATATTCATTTGTTTCCTCCTCTGCTTCTTGTGTAGGAAAAATAAATTCTCTCAAACTCCACCTGTTTAGAAGCACCTTCATTTTGTTTGGTATCTTCTGTTACCTTATTTACCATAACAGATTTATCAAAGGTAACATTCCTGCTGAATGTTACTTTATTTGTCATAGGACATCATAAGCGGTATCCTTTGACTCCAGAAGTAATCCCCATAAAAATAGCCTTCTTTGCCCTTGGATCTAATTTTGACTCTATCACATGATAATATGCAGTTGATCCAAACACGTGCAAAGAGTCATAATCTACAACATGCTTTCCATACCATTTTTCAAATGGTGTCTTGCCATCAATACCAGTAGATGGTAGACGATTAATGAGGTGGCATGTATATGTAATTGCCTCAGCCCAAAATTCTTTGCCCAAGCTAGCATTGGACAACATACACCGTACCTTCTCCAGCAAGGTGCGGTTCATACGTTTTGCCACTCCATTCTATTGTGGTGTATGTCTGACAGTAAAGTGTCGGACGATGCCATCATTTTCACAGACTTTATTAAAATGATCATTTTTGTATTCACCTCCATTGTTTGTGCGAATACACTTAATCTTCTTGCCTGTTTGATTTTCGGCCATCGTCTTCCATTTGAGAAAAATTACCAACACTTCATCTTTGCTCTTCATTGTATACACTCACACTCTTCGGGAAAAATCATCAACAAAGGTTACAAAATAGTGATTCCCACCCAATGAAGGTGTTTTGGAAGGACCCCAAATATCAGAGTGTACATAATCTAAAATGCCTTTAGTATTATGAATCACTGTACCAAATTTAACCCTTGTCTGTTTCCCTTTGACACAATGCTCACAAAACTCCAAGTTGCAAGCCTTTACTCCTTTTAACAATCCTTGATCTGATATAGTTTTCAAGGATTTTCCTCCAGCATGTCCCAAGCGCATGTGCCATAGCCTGGTTGCTTCTGCCTCTTTGTCGTCACTGGACGTCACTATCGCTGTCCCAATAACTGTACTACCACGATAGCGGTACATATTATTGTTCTTCTGATTAGCCTTCATTACCACTAGTGCACCAGAGCATACTCTCATCACTCCATTTTCTGCAATGATTTTGAACCCTTTTGATTCTAGGTCTCCCACAGAGATGAGATTCTTCTTCAAATTCGGTACATATCGAACATCTGTTAATGTTCTGATCATTCTATCATAGTTCCTTAATCGTATTGAACCAATGCCATATGAGGTAAGAGGGCTGTTATCTGCTGTGTGGATGACTCCATATTCTCCTTCTTGAAATTCCACGAACCAGTCCCTATTGGGACACATATGATAGCTACAAGACGAGTCCATCAACCATATGTCTGATAATGTTGATGACTTTGTTGTAACTAATGAGAAGTCTGAATCATCACAATCACCTACATTTGAATCCATAATGGCCTTTCCATTGTTATGTTTAGCCTTATTCTTCAACTTTGGACAGTCTTTCTTCCAGTGCCCCTTTTCTCGACAAAAGGCACATTCATCTTTGTTGGGTTTAGATCTTGACTTAGATCTTCCTTTCTTTGTCCTCGTTGGATTTTGAGGACGACCCCTCACAAATAGTGCTTCTCCTTCTCCGCCCTTCTGTTTTTCTCGCTTTCTTTGTTCATAGCTGTACAAAGCCGAACAAACTTCTCTGAGAGAAACTTCGTCATTTCCATGGAGTAGAGTAGTTTCAAGGTGCTCGTACTCATCAGGAAGTGACGCCAACAACATCAAGGCCAAGTCACCATCATCATAAGTTGTATCCATATTTTGCAAATCTGTGACCAACTTATTGAAACTGGTGATATGTTCATTCATCGTGGTACCAGGAACATAGGTGAAGTGAAACAGTCTCTTCTTCATGTACAATTTATTTTGACTGTTTTTCTTCAAAAATTTATCCTCCAGTGCTTTCCATAATTTACTAGCAGAAGTTTCCTTTGTGTATGGATATTTCTGCTCTCTAGCAAGGTAGGATCGAATGGTACCGCAAGCAACACGGTTGATAATTCTCCAATCTTCTTCTCCAATAGCATCTGGTCTCTTTTCTTCAATAGCAAGATCTAGCCCTTGTTGAAAAAGGACATCTAGAACCTCGCCTTGCCACATCCCAAAATATCCGGACCCGTCAAAAATTTCTACCGCAAATTTCGCATTTGACACAATTCTTGTCATAAGCGAAGATGCCAATGATGACGTATTGTTGACATTTGATGTAGATTCTTCTTGTTTATTGTCTCCCATCTTTGACACAAATATTATTTAATAGCTGACGACACAAATCAAGATTATTTCCTTTCTGGTGTGGAAGATCAGACTACGCTGCAACCACAGAGCATACTCAGACAGAACCTTGACTCAGTTACCAAGATAAATCTTTTCTGATGTGGAAGATCAGACAGTGCTGCAATCACAGAGCATACTTAAACAGTACCTTGACTCTGATACCAATTATTGTGGAAGGTAAATATATCTAGTGTGAATAAGTCACAACTACTATACCAAAAATTATGGCAGCCACCAAATAATAAATAAGACAATAAAGCAACAATAAAAGGAACACCAGAATTTATGAGGTTCGGCTAATTTTGCCTACTCCTCGGAGACAACCAATATTTTATTCCACTCCACAAATACAAGTGAAATAATACTAAAGAGAGAAGATACAAATGCCTTAAGAAGATAAGAAGACAAATGAGAAGCGTGTTTAAATCCTAAACATTAGGCCTCTTTTTATCGGGTGAAATTCTCCCCAAACTTAAGTCTCCCACCGATGTGACAGTTTTGCCATATTCAACAACTATCAGGTCACTTATAAAGTAATTAAGGGTAACTCTATATCATAGTTAAATATTAATTGGGCAATCGTGTAAAAATAGTAATTACTTACTATAACATATTAATATGATCTAATAATTGTGTAACACAAGATTTACACTGACAGTTTATATAATTTAAGAACTATCATCAAGATATGGTCTTCAACATTCAACAACATACCCCAACGAAATCCCACAAGTGAGATATGAGGGGCAGAGAATACGCAACCTTCAGCTGTAGAGATGTTATTTTCGATAGACCCTCGACGATCAAGGTATGGCCTTCAGGGTCCTAAATTTTGAGGCATAATTAGTTGTTTTCTTAGTGTATAGTTTATTAGTGTGAAAAGCTTATCATGTTGATTTAATGGAATTTTCACGAGGAAATATATGGATTAGGGGGAAGAACATTTATGGTACTTAACCTTGCACCAATTGGATGTTATCCAATGTATCTTGTGTTGCTGCCAGGGGCAGATGTACATGGTGGCAAGCGGTCACCGCTTCGTCGAATTTTTTTTCTATTTATATATATATAAATAATAAGTAAAACAGAAATACAAGATAAAACCATTAAAAATGACACCACTTGCAACAAAGCATCTTAGTAGTCTAGTGGTTGCTAGTTTCAAGTATTACGTGAGAGGTCTTGGGTTTGAACTCCCTTGGTTCCACAAAACATTTTTTGACTGTTACAACCCTTTTACTAGAAATAGTGATACTACTTATGAAAAATCCTGCGTACGCCACTGGTTGCTGCCTCATGAAAGTTCAGATATTGATCAATTTGGATGCATGATATCATACAATAATGCAGTGGTGGACTATAACAATATGCTTAAACAAGCACTGACACAAACCAAAAAACAACTTTCAGATGCAAATGTGGTTTATGTGGACACTCATTCTGTTCTCTTGGAGCTTTTCCAACACCCTACTTCTCATGATACGTTGTTTAATCGGCTAAAATAGGTTATTTCTGTATTCCTATATTTTTTAAGTTACCATATTAAACTTATTATGAAAAGTTATACGTTATTATAGATCAAATCAACGTGATGGTATAAAAATCTAGATGCTAACATGTATAAAACTTAAAGTCTTTACCAGTATCTTGACTAGACTTCAAAATCTGGCTAGCCGCAAAAACCACACAAAAAAAGGGCAGTTGCGCGGGGTCGAGGGAAGTACCGGACCATAAGGGTCTATTGTACGCAGTCTTACCCTGCATTTCTGCAAGAAGTTGTTTTCAAGGCTCGAACCCATGACCTCCTGATCACATGGAAATAATTTTACCAGTTGCGCCAAGGCTCCTCTTCCAGCCGCAAAAACCAAAGACCTCATGAATTTTCCCTTGTTTCCACTTTATTCTTATTATTATTTTTTTAATATAAACCAGACACCCAGGTTTTTATCCCCTGTGGTGCTGGTTTGGCATTGACCCTTACCTTGTTTATTCATAAGCAAAATAGTACAAAGGAGGGGGACATAAACCAAAACCTCATAAGAACTAAAGGTCTAGTAAATGGTGATGGCTGAGCCTATGAGATTATAAAGAGCTAATTTGACAATATTCTAGCAGTAGCTCTTTCTTTTCAATTAAGGAGGCTCAAAGACCCATCCTGCATGTTTCCTTGGTCTAATTCTGAAAGTTGGGACCTGTTGCCTATCCATACAGATGGCTTTCCTGGCTTCACTAGGTAGATCATTTTCGTTGAGGAAGATGACCTGCTGCGTGATAGTAGTAGCATGTTTGGCTAGAGCATCGGCCACTTCGTTCCCTTCCCTGAAGCAATGTTTAATTTTGATGTCATGTTGTTGCACCTTTTGTTGAATCAGAGTGATGTCTTCTTTGAGTCTCCAAGGTATGCTGTAAACTCCTAGTATCATGTTGACGACTAGAAGAGAGTCTAGTTCAACAATTAAATTTTGGCAGTTTTGTTCACAATACCAGAGGATACCAAACATGGCTGCTTGCACTTCAGAGTAATTGTTAGTCATGAAATGGACTGGTGATGAGAAGGCCATTACCATTTTGCCATTTCTTTTCCTAACAACACCCCCTGCACCTGCTTTGCCTAAGTTTGCTATGAAGCTGCCATTCGTGTTGATTTTCCATTAAATAATATCTGGAGGTTCCTAGAGGACCATCACACTTTTCAATCTTATTTTGTATTCCTCCACAACCCTGCAAACAATATTCCACGTCCAGTTCCAATCCATCTGATTGTACTTTTGGCCTATGGAGACTTTAACCTGAAAAAGGGCTTATTGGCATATTCTATGAATAGAGATATTCTTCTTACCACATCTGGCCTTCCATAGCTCCCAACAAATAATGGTTGGGGTGATTTGAAGAAGAAACTTGTGGACATTGTTTTTAGGATGTGTTCTCCACCATTGGGTTAAGATGCATGAAATGTTCCTACCTGTAGTCTGGAATCCTAATGGGGTAGACATAGAATTCCATACCCTTCTTGCTATGCTGCTATTTGCAAAGGCATGGTTCATAGTTTCTTCTTCTGGTACCCTGCAACAACAACATCTAGAAATAATGTTAGTACCAAATTTTAGTACAATATCATCAAGTGGAAGTTTGCCTTTCAAAATTCCCCATATTGTGAAGGAGATTTTAAAAGGTATATGCTTATTCCAGATTTTGGATAGGAGAGGTGAGTTCTCTTTTCTTTTCCTGAGGAGCTGGTAAGCAGATGAGCAGGAGAAAGTTCCTTGAGGATTGAGGGTCCACACGGCTTGATCTTGAATATTATTCTGACCAATGTTGATATTTTTTACCTCATTAACAACTTCCTGAGGGACTGTGTCATGTAGGAGCTCAATGCTCCATCTGTGGTTATTGAGGAAATTACTGACATTAGTGTTTCCTGGTTTTGATGGGGGATTGACAATTATTTTGATGGTTCCTGATGGTATCCATTTATCCCACCAGAACAGACTATTGCTCTTATTGATTTTCCATTGAATATTGAGATCCACTTTGCTTTTAGCTTCCAATAGACTCCTCCAAGAGTTAGAATCCTTGGTATCTAGCTTTTTTGAGACTGGGTTAGATCTTTGGCAGTATTTAGCTCATAGGAATCTTGTCCATAAGTTTTTTTCTACCTTGAATCTCCACCACCTTTTTGCTGCAAGTGAGTTGCAAATATCTTGAAGCTTTTTAAAGCCAACTCCCCCTTCATCAGTTGGATAACTCATGTTATCCCAGGAACACCAATGATAGCTTTTCTTCCCTTCTTTTTCCCCCAGAAGAAATTTGCCAAGTACATTTCAATCTGCTTGATAATGGCCTTAGGAGGTTCCATAGCTGCAAGTAGATATAAAGTCTGAGACTGCAGGATATGCTTGATGATAATAGCTTTACCACCAGATGATAGGAGTTTCCCTTGCCAACCTCCATCTTTGTTTTGGACTTTTGTGGCTAGGTCAGCGAAGTAGCATATCTTCTTTCTACCTATATATATAGGGCATCCAATGTATGTGAATGGGAATTGCATATGCTTGAAGCTTGTCCATTTCCTGATTCTTCTAATGATTCTTTTGTTGTATCTGTTGTCCCCATGGGTGTACTTTAGGAAAAAGCTTTTATCTTTGTTGATCTCTTGTCCAGATACATCCCGGTAGTCCTCTAGGATTTCCATTAGTAGCTTTACTGATTTCCTGTCACCAGAAGAGAAAAGAATTAGGTCATCCGCATAACTTAGGTGGTTTATCTTGGGCCCTTTGGGATTTATAGATAAACTAATAAATTGGTTGTTCTCATTGAGTTTGTTAAGGGCCCTAGATAAGGCCTCAGTTGCTAGAATAAATAGAGAGGGTGAAAGAGGGTCTCCATGTTTCAGTCCTCTTGTTGATTTGAAGAAACCATGTTTTGTTCCATTAATTAAAATGAAATACCAATTCTCAGAAATAAGCCTGTGAATGGAGTCAATGATGATTTCGGAGAAATTCATTTTCCTTAGCACAGCTGTTAGGAAACTCCAAGATAGCTTGTCGTAAGCTTTTGACATGTCAAGCTTAATGACAATGTTTTCTCCTTTGTTGCTCTTCTTTATCCCATGTACCAGCTCCTGGGCAAGAAGGATGTTTTCTGTTATTAGTCTACCTTTAACAAAACCCTACTGATTATCTGAAATTAACTTAGGAAGGATGTTCGCAATCCTAGCACTGATAATTTTAGAGATGATCTTGTTGGAAACATTACACATACTGATAGGCCTTAGTTGTGATAAGGATGAGGGGGAGGCTACTTTAGGGATAAGGACCAGGTTTGTATGGGTGTGGAATCTAGATAGATTATAGCCATTAAAGAAATTTTGAACAAACTTGCAAACCTCCCTTTTGATAATGCCCCATGATGCTTGGTAGAAGTGGCCATTGAAACCATCCGGGCCTGCAGAGCTGTTGGGATCAATTGAAAAAACTACTTTTTTAATCTCTTCTTCATCAGGGATCTGATTTAGGTGGTGGTTGTCCTTCTCTGTGATCATAAGATCAATGCAATCCAGAATAGGCAGGTTGTTATCACTATGATTATGGGTGAATAAGTTACTGAAGTGATCAATTGCAGCTTTTGCAATAGCTTCATTGCCCTCCATCCATATTCCTTGATCATCCTTAATTCTGTAGATGTGTGCTCTCCCCCATTTCTCCTTAATCACACTATGAAAATATTTGGAGTTGGAGTCACCTTCTTCAGCCCATTTAATTTTGGCTTTCTGCTTGAGGATGGATTCTTGCATCTTCAACCATCTAGTGTACTCAGCTTGAGCCTTGTATAGATTTTTCCTATTGATATCATTATTATTAGTTTCATATTCATGCGCCAATCTACACATCTCCAATTCTGATAGTTTAACTGAGGGGAAGCCATCTCCAATAGACTCTTTGGACCAATTGCTAAGGCATCTGGCTACAACTTTCAATTTCTATTGCAGAATCCATTGATCATTACCCTGTACCTCCTTGTTCCAGGTGCTTTCAACTAAGGAATTGTAATCACTCTGCTTAGTCCAGAAATTAAGGAACCTGAAGTATTTGATAGCTTCATAGTTCTCATTTCCAAATTTAAAGGTAATGAGGCTATGATCCGACCCTGATTTAGCATGGTGGTCGACTCTGTTGATTTGAAATTTCTCTGCCCAATCCTCGTTTATAAGAACCATGTCCAGTCTAGTGCTAATTCTTCTTCTTCTTCCCTTGCTACCATTGCACCAAGTGAAGGGATTCCCTGTATAGCCAAGGTCAGTTATTCCACAATCATCCATGCATCTAATGAAGTCTGCACTCTTGCTAAGAACATGAGGAGTTCCACCCTTCTTTTCCTCTGGGGCCATAATGGTGTTGAAGTCTCCCAGAATTGACTATGGTCCATTGATTCTGTTGCTCATGTCCCTCAGCTTGTTCCATAATTTCCTTCTTTTTACTGCACTATTCCTTGCATATATAGCTGTGATCCAGTAGGTATAATCATCTTCCTTGATCTTGAAGGTGATATGTTGTCTGCTATTGTCAATGGTTTCACATTCCAGGCCATTGTTCCAAAAGCACCACAACTTGCTACATTTCTTGGAAACAACTTGGTCAAAGCCTAGATATCTTTTGTATTCTTCCAGCTTATCGGATGAGAGAAAAGGTTCTTGAAGGATGACCATATTAGCGATATGAATTCTGATTAGTTTAGCTAATCTTTCACTAACACCTTTGGAGATCATACCCCTAATATTCCAATTGATCATGTTAATCATTAGGAAAGGTTAGGGGTTTGTATGTTACCTTGTTGTTGGAAGGTACTGGGGGTTTTTAGTTGACCTCCTTTACCTTTGTGATTTCTTTTTTTGTTTTCCCTTAGCGATAACCCTTGTTTTTGTATCACTTCCTCAGTTTCTTTTGCGACATGATCATCAAATTATTTTGGAGAGGGAGCAAAGGCTTCAAGTAAGCTGTCTACTACTAGTTCATCTTCATCATCCTCACTTTCGCCTCTAGAGCTTTCAGCCACCTCATCATCTGTGGAGGCCTCTTGAGAGTGATTACTGTCGATGTCCTCTCCTGATTCATATATTGAGTTGTTGTCTATATCTGGCCCATGTTTGTTGTTCAGCTCCCCTGGGATATGCTCAAGTGTCCCCAGGTCAATAATGATTTTTCCTCCTTTATTTTGAACACAGGCTGTGTCTGCAGTAAATGGGGACATAATCTGATTGTTTAAACTAGCACTACTACTTTCATGTTCTTTTGTTTTTCGTTCCTGTTGAGATTGTATTTCTTTTCCTTTACCTATAGTGATTTCTTTAGGTCTGCTCATCATTTGGATCTTCCCTTCCTTTTGGACTGCCTCTATGATTTTTTCCTCTATTTGTCGTGACTTCTGTTTGACCCAAAGTCTGTTTTTTACTTTCAGACTTTGGGTATTCACCTTGTTTGTTTTCTTCTTTTTGTTTCTGCCACTCTTCTTATTTGGGTTGGTTTCTTTCGTCTGAATAGTAGTGGACTCGTTTTGTTTTCCTTCCACATTGCCTTTAATAACTTCTAACGCTTGAGTGTTACTGTTTTGGAGGGCTGTCTGATCTTGTTGTGGTTGTGCTTGGTTCATTGTGTTCTATTGGGCTTTATCATTGTTGGTGTTGGAATGTCCTGCCTGAAAGGCCTTCTTTTTCCTGTTCCTTTTGTTTCTAACCTGAATGAACCATCATATTTTTGGTTCTCAAGATGTATCTGTGCCCCCTCAGTGTTTGCTTTCAATTCTGCCTCCCTAGGTATGTTAGCCTTTGGTTGCTCATCTCTTTTCTCTGTTTTTTCATTTTACCTGTTGGTTTTAGCTTGTTCCTTCTTTCTAGCCTCAACCTTACACCTTTCCACATCATGTCCTTGCAATTTGCAAGTTCTGCAGAATGCTAGAACACCTTCATACTCTTATTTTTGGTCTCTGCCCTTCAGCCCTGTTGTGTCACCTTCAATGCCTACAAAAACAGCATCTGGAATAGACTTCATTAGGTCTGCTTCAACCCTGACCTTGGCCATGTGAGGTCTGGTTCCTGAAACAGTTGCATTGTACTCTTTTATAGGTGTGCCAGTTTGTTCCAAAACTTGTCGTAAGTACTCCCATTTAAACATATGGAAAGGTTGTTCTGGAAGTAAAACCCAAATGGGGGCCATGGAGGTCTCCTCGTTAGGATCGAAGTCAGGGGGCCATTTGAACATCCGCATTAGAGCCCCAGATATTCCCATAAATCATTGAAAATAAGCAGTGTCGAAGTCTGCTTCATTGTTGAATTCAATAAAGACATGTCTATAATCATAAGCCCCAATTTTAACTTTCTCTTTTAGAGGGATTTGTTCAATGAATTTTGCCCTAATTGTTTCAATTTTGGGTCTCCTCATGGTAAATTTTTCCACCAGCATCCATTTGCAATTCTCTGCCATTATCCCATAGTAATTGGAGACTTTGAAGATGACCGCTGATCTGCCATTGTGAGTTGTTTGCCTTGCTACCACAGTGTTGTTGTTGGTCGTGTTGCAGGAGCTTGAGGTCCCAGCAATAGCGGTGGAATAAGATGTTTTTTGTTTTCGGTGGTAAGGCCACCGTTGGTCCTGGCTCTGCAGGCGGGTCTTTTGGTTGTGTGATACGTGCCGGTTGACCGGCCGGAAGTGTTCCCATTAGAGGTCGCGTGAAGTCACATTGTTACCGTTGGAATTTACCATTTGAGAGAGACTTTTTAGAGAGAAAATTTTTACTTAAAAGGTTTAGGTTTTGGTCTTTATGCTATTTATATAAGTTATTTTATACTGTTGTCTCAAAGTTTACATTAATGATGTTTGTTTTTGTAGGGTTAAAATATGGAAACAAAGCATGTTGTGGACGTGGAGGTGATGCTTACAACTTTAACCCTCAAGTGTTTTGTGGAAAAAGACAAAAATTGACAGCCACAGTTTGTGATGATCCATACAATTATGTAAGCTGGGATGGGATACATACCACAGAAGCAGCAAATAAACTCACTGCTTATGCCATTCTCAATGGTTCTTGTTTTGATCCTCCATTTTCACTGCATAAATTCTGTGATATTCATCCTATTGGTTGATACACGATTTTATTGTAAGTTAATTAGGAAAAATAAACCACGAGTTATTGTAACGCTTTGATGATAGCCTATTAGTTGATACACGTTTGCTAACCATTGTCACTCAATGAGTCAATGCGACAGTTTTTAGTGTTTTTTTTCTTCTTAAAAGTAATGAATAGTGTATTTAAATTATTTTAAAAAGATTTTAATTATTAAATTTTTAACTTTTAGGGTTCTCACTTTTATAAACCCTATGGAAATAGCGTGGTAACGTCTGAGTACACACTGCCCTTCTAAGAACTGACACTACTAAAAGACAGCAAATTTGCGACAGCCAAATTAGTAGGAAATCGTGCTTTTCCGACGGAAATGTGTCGGAAAAGGCAGCGCTTCATATAACAAGGAGTTTAAGGCGGAAAGCGGCTTAAGGTTTACGTACATACTACCCTTCCTAGATCCCACTTATATGTTGAGGTTTGTGTGTCTTATATTCGAGTATAAACAAATCCCACTTATAATATCTTAGTTTGCAAGTATTAGAATGAAACGAGTAAACAAATATTTTGTTTGTGAGGAAATCTTAATTAACATATTGAATAGTTTGACTTCGAAATCACTTGCTAGGTTTACATGTGTATCTAAGAATTGGCGAAAGTGCATTGCTGAAGTTTACCGTTCTAAAAAATGCAGGTCTCTACCTTACCTAATTGGTTTGTTTTATGTGGATACCCATACTCGTTTACAACAACAACAACCCAGTAACATCTCACAAGTGGGATTTGGAGAGCGTAGTATGTACACAAACCTTACCCCTACCTCGAAGGAGTAGAGAGGCTATTTCCGGAAGACCCTCGACTCAAGATAATCAAAAAAACAAAAAGGAGAGAATATTAGTTTCACCACAGAGATCATAGGAAAAATAGGAACATACAATGCAGAAGGAAAAATACAAAACAAAAATGATGGCTAGAAAATAGGTTCTGCACCAAAAAGAGAAAATAGTAAGACACGACAATGCCCCTAACTATTTCAGACAAAAACCCTACCAGAGTAGGCTCACAACAGTACAAGGTAACGCAAGACTCAACTACCTCCTAGCCTACAACCGTAACCCATACACTTTTACAAAATCAAAAAAATCGTTTCTTCTTCTTGTATCAGGTATCGCCATTATTACTTGGTTGCAGTTTAGATAAGTCAATCAATTTTATTGGCGAAAGAGTGAATATTGTTACTTCTTCCAATGGTTTTCTTCTTTGCGATAAGCGTAGAAGCAGACATAGGATTTATTATGTTAATAATCCTGCCACGAGGCAGCGTTTTGATATCCCTAAAACTCAAATCCAAATGCAGGATCCATACGTTGGATTTATTTGTAAAGGAGATGACAATATCATCTCCTTTACTATAGTTCGCTATCAGTTGTTCCTAAGTGTAACTGTTGACAGTTTCTCTTCTAAGAATAATGTATGAATAATGTATGGGTTGATATTAATATAATTCTTGATAAAACTCTTAGTCTCCCTTCTTGGGATATGATTTCATCGTCATCAACTTGTGTTATTAATGGCGTATTATTCTGTTGGCTACTGTGACTGTTGTTCGGATAGCAGAAGATCAACTTCAAAATGGCCAGGACCATGACAATGAAGAAGAATTTTCTCCAGTGATCAGACGCAGGAATCAGAACAAAAAGAAGGAAAAGAAGAAAAAACAAAATGACAATATGCCTTCTCACGTAGGTAGATCAAACTAATTTCCCTCATTGTTCCATGATTAGTGTCATTTTTTGGAACATTAGAGGAGTTAACACAAAAAGGCAATGCCTAGACTGAAAAAGCTTGTCAATATCAACAAAGTTGATCTCATAGCGCTCATGGAACCTTTTGTTAGTATGAACAAGATCGACAAATACATGAAATTTCTTAGGCTTAAGCATTTTATATCCAACACTAATGGGCAAATCTGGCTCATGTGGTCTGAAAACTTTTAGTCAAGTGTGATTACTGTGGATGATCAACAAATTACTATCAAAATTCATAATGGGGTGGATGTCAAGAGTATTTTCCTAACTGCTGTTTATGCAAAATGTAATGCTAATGAAAGAAAAGACCTTTGGTGTAGCTTGGAAAACACACACATGATGATTGATGACCCTGGTGCATTGGAGGTGACTTCAATGTTATTCTGGATCCGACAGAGAAATAGGGAGGTCGACCTCACATAATGTATAAAAGTTTAGATTTCAGCTCATATATGAACAATTGTGAAGTTAAGGATTTGGGTTATGTTGGGCCTAAATTCACTCGGTGCAATAATTGGGAAGCTAGAAGAAGAATTTGGAATAGGCTTGATAGAGTCTTTGTTAATGACTTGTGGTGCCAGACTATGGAAAATAATATGGTCAAGCATCTTACAAGAAGGTCTTGATCATAGACCTTTACTTCTCAAGTGCTATAATACAAACAACAATAGTATTAAGTACTTTAAATTTCTAGATTTCTCGGCGGAGCAACCTTCCTTCATGAACCTGGTAGAAGATGTGTGGAACTCTAATATTAGTGGGAATGCCTTGTGGATACTTCAACGGAAGCTTAAAAAGCTTAGTAAAAGGCTTGCACAATGGTCTAAGGAGGAGATTGGAAATGTATATGAGCATGTTCATCACTGGGAAGCCAAAATGAATGCCCTTGAAGAACTTGATCTACAAAATAATACTGACCTACCTAGAGAAGAGCTTAATCAAGGGCAAGCCGAATACATCAAATGGATGACCATGCAAGACTCTATTCTTAAACAGAAAGCAAACATCAAGTGGTTCGAAGAAGGTGATTCTAATACCAAGTATCTTTATATCCTAATCAGGGAAAGAAGAAGAAGGCTACAACTTCACAAGATCAAAGATCATAGAGACAGATGGGTGGAAGGTGATGATAACATTGCAAAAGCCGCAATTAGACACTTCTACAAGAGATTAAACATCAAGCATCAATTAAATGATAATTATATACTGGAATGCATCCCCATGATTATTACTAAAGAAGACAACATTGCCCTGACCTCCATACCTAACACAGAGGAAATCAGGGATGTTGTTTTTGATATGGGAGCTAATAGTGCATCTGGTCCAGATGGCTTTAATGACACCTTTTTTCAGAAATGTTGGGATATAATCAAAGATTATATCACTGACTTTGTGCACGAAATTTTCAATGGAACGAGACTAACCAAGTTCTTCTCACACACCTGCCTGATTCTACTTCCCAAAGTAGAATCTCCCAATAGCTTCTTAGAACTTAGACCCATCAGTCTAAGAAATTTCACCGCCAAGATCATATCCAAAATTCTTTCTAGAAGACTAAATCCTATGCTTCATAGAATCATTTCAGAGAACCAAAGTGGGTTTGTCAAAGGAAGATCCATTACTGAAAATATTTTTCTAGCAGAGGAGATCACACAGAACGTCAAGAATAAAAACTGCGGGGGAAATGCTATTATCAAATTGGACATGGAGAAAGCATATGATAGAATGTCCTGGAGCTTTATCATATCAGTTTTGAGGAAATTTGGCTTCTCGAAGGAATGGATTGACATCATTTGGGGTCTGGTTAATGAAGTCTGGTACTCTATTATTATTAATGGCAATAGAAAAGGCTTCTTTACCTCATCTCATGGCTTGAAACAGGGAGATCCACTGTCTCCTTATTTGTTCATTATTAGTGCTGAAGTGCTAACCAGGTCCTTAAATAATCTCATCAGTTGTGAAAACTTTACTCCTTTCAGCATGAATAACAGAGGTCCAAAGATCAATCACCTTGCATATGCTAATGACATTGTCATATTCTACGGGGGTAACAAGAAATCTATCAAGCTTATCAAGAAACAAATCAGGAGATATGAAAAGGCTTCAGGGAAAAAAGTCAACAATGACAAGAGTTATTTCATCACTTCTCCTAATACCTCTACTTTCAGGATCAATAAAATTAGGCAAGCGTCAGGGTTCATGGATAAAAAGTTTTCTTTCAATTATCTGGGGTGACCAATATATCATGGAAGGAAAAACACATTCTTATTTGATGAAATGTTAGCGAAGATGGTTAAAACGATCAATGGGTGGCAAGGTAAAATTTTATCTCCAGTGGGGAAATCACCCTTATCAAGCATGTATTACAGTCCCTCCCCACTTACACTCTGTCTTCCATGAGTCCTCCCAAAGGCACTATTACTCTCATGGAAAAATATTTTGCAAACTTCTTCTGGGGGTCGACAGATGGGTCAAACAAATATCATTAGAGTTTTTCGCATAATATGTGTCTTTTCAAAGATGAAGGTGGCATTGGAATTAGGAAGATGCAAGATGTTATTGATACTTTTAGTATTAAGAGATGGTGAAGATTTAGAACACAGAACTCTCTATGGTCCACCTCTCTCAGGGCCAAATACTGCATAAGATCTCACCCGGTAAGTAAAACCATAGTTTCGGCTGACTCTCATAGTTGGAAAAACCTGTTAAAGACCAGGAAAAAGATGGAATTTCACATCAAATGGAGCATTCAAAATGGCTCTTCAAGCTTCTGGTGGGATAATTGGATGAGTGATGGTCCACTTGCTCACAAGGTCCAAGGTATCAGGAAATCGGCCAAAACTCAAGTGAAGGATTTTTTTTTAACAAATGGGCAATGGGATATCAACAGATTAAACCAGGTTCTTCCTTCTCACATCACTGATTTTATTTGTAGAATTGATATAGGTAATGATGCAGATGATTTCCCTATTTGGACCTTGTCAGATGATGGAAACTTCTCAAATAATTCAGTGTGGCATTTAATTAGATATAAAAAACCAAAAACAATTTTTTAAAGAATGTTTGGCATCAGGCAATCCCTTTTAAAATGTCCTTTCTAACTTGGAGAATTATGAAAAGAAAATTACCTTTTGATGACATGATTAGTAAGTTTGGTACTAATATTGCTTCGAGATGTTCTTGTTGTAGTGCCCCACAGGTGGAATCCATGCAATATGTTTTCGTGGAAAGTGAAGCTGCAAAGCATATTTGGAATAATATTGGCAGCCCCTTGGGTATTATTCACCCAAATGCACCTATTGCGGCAATATTCAAGAATTGGTGGGATGCAAAAATAAAGAATAAAATTCATGGCTTGGTTCTACAAGCTGCACCAACTCTTATTTGCTGGAAAATTTGGAAATAAAAAAGTTCATGTAGATATGGCACACAGAGGAAATTTCATCAAAATGTCATGAAACATCAGATGATACGGAATCTCAAATCCATAGTAACCAAGCTCATGCCAAATGGAGACACCGCACACTGTTTTGCTTCTCTTTGCTATACAAAATTGAAAGATTGAAACTTGTCCAAACATGGAGGCAAGTTCAGTGGTATCCTCCGCCCCATGGCAAGGTCAAAATTAACACAGATGGAAGTTACATAAAGGAAAGTGGGAAAGCTGGTATAGGAGGAATCATCAGAGACGATGAGGAAAATTGCATCATGGCATTCGCAATGTCGATTGATTGCGACAGTCATAACATGGCCAAAGCTTGAGCTGCTGAGTTTGGAGAAAAATGGTGTAACCAGTTAGGTTTCACTAAATTTGTTCTCGAACTTGACTCAAATATCATAGTAAACATCGTCAATCAACACGGAAACAAGAACATGAAACTAAAGATGGTGGTGGAGAGAATTAAAAGTTTGGTCCAGCATGCAAATGCAACAATCCAACACTGTTATAGACAAGGCAACCGGGTTGCTGATGCTTTAGCTAAAATAGCCTGCATCTCTGGCACAAATTTGATTTGCCAATCATTCGAACAACTCCCAAAAGAAGCTAAAGGCGCCTTCATTATGGATAAGTGGCAAATGCCTAGTATCAGAACAAAATATGAGAAGAACATTTTATTGTTAGTTGAATATGATGTATATATAGGTATGACAGTAGATTGGTAGAATAATTTGCTTTCCTTTTTTGGGTGATAGGAATCACCATGTTGTATTTGGTTCTGAGGTAAGGTATAGTCCCCCTGTTGGCTGGATAATTATGGATGGATAACTGTTTACGATAGTGTTCATAAGTCATTTTGGCATTGGATATTGCCTGAACCGATGGTGGTCAAACCCTGACATTGTTGTCTTGGCTTCTCTGGTGAGGGTTACTATTTTGCATCGAATAATAATGGTTGTGGTGGGAAAGGTATCACTATGTGGAAACTTGTGAGCGATTTTCGTAGTCGAGATGCAGTATGGGTTAGGAAGTATATTGCAAGAGCTGATACTATTACACATCCTTTTGAGGTTCAGAACATGGGTTTTCATCCTGTTATTCCATACATGTTGTTTTTGCATATAAGAGGAAAGGTTAGTTTATATAACTTCAAAACGGATAGGCACAATCTTGGGTCTAATTTTGGAGAAGCTTGGTGGAGGAGACAATGCTACAAACTAATTTCCTATGACTGGCATCAATGGCCACATCTTCTATAGACTATCAACAAGTACTTGATCAACACCCCAATTCTCATGGTATGATTCTTTAGGTACTATATAGTTGGAATGATAGAGAAGGGCAGCTCAGTACACAAAACATCCCCCGTTCACGTGGGGTTTGTGGAAGGGTTGCATCCCAACGGAATGTAATGTAGGCAATCTACCCTTATGCAAATATCAATGGATGATTCTTTAGGCACTATATACTTGGAACGAAACCATTCTTGCCAAGACACAATTCAGTTTAAGCTTGTCATTTACTAACTTAAAATTCGGGATTAGCCAATGATGCTTACATTAAGATAAAGTTATCTCTGTATAACCTATAGGTCACTGGTTCGAGTTGTGAAATAAGTCCTTGATGCTTGCATTAGGGTAGGCTGTCTACATCACACTCCCTTGGGATGCAGTCTTCTCCGGACCCTGCATGAATGCTCGATGTAGAGTTCACTGGTTTGAGCTGTGGAATTAGCCACAAATGCTTGCATTAGGGTAGGCTGCCTATATCACACTCCCTTGGGATAAGGTCTTCCCCCTAAACCTTGCGTGAATGCTCGATATTTCTACATCGAGTTGAGAAGGGGAGTCTTGGAGCATTGGTAAAGTTGCCTTTGATAGATATATAGATAACGAGTTTGAGTCGTGAAATAAGACACTAATATTTGCATTAGGGTAGGCTGTCTATATCACACTTCAGAAAGTGAGGCCCTTCCTTGGATCCTTCACGAACACATGATGCTTTGTGTTGTTGTGCCCCGGCCTGCCCTGCCTTCTAATGAGATTGTTGAATAAGCAAGCTATTATATGAGTGGCACATTATCATGGTGGCTCAGCTTTGACCAACATTAATTTTATACCCACGCCTCATTTCTCAGCTTCTTCGCCGCGTGATCATGCTAGTCAGGTTGGTGGCTTACCATCGATTGAATCCCTGAGCTATCATAGTAGCCAGTATGGTGGTTCATCTTTTGTGCCTCATACATTGCCTACTTAATTATTATCTCCATCATCATCCACTCCAAGTATATCTAACTTGTATATTAGAGGCTCTCACGCAGCTACATTCCCATCTACCAGTACTTCTACAGTTGCTGGTACTGTGAGACAATGTACTTGAAGGGACTATATAGTACGATCATCTTCATCGGCTGATTATCTTTTCCCATGGCAACATGTAAGTTTTCCTTCAATTTCCTTTCAAAAACTTTCAATAACGTTTTACATATAATGAATTTAATGACATTTTATATGTTAAATTAAATGCATATTTTTGCCATCCTTTCAGGCCGCGCATATAGTGATGGAATCTATGAAGCCATTTTTTCATGAACCGCAGAATTCCTTGAGACACCGTACTAGATTAGAATGAATAAGTGGCAACAATTTAATGTAAGAACAAATTAATTTTTATTAATACTTATCCTCATTCGTCTAATATTATTTATTCAGTTTTGCAGGTTAGGTGTGTATGGAAGTCATCACTTGAAAATCTTGTGAATGAGAACTTCGAGAAGAAAGCAAAAAAATTGATAACAAATTCACATCATGTTGCTAGGAAATGTGGCAACATGCCTGATTGGATACGTGAAGATGTCTGGAATCAGCTCTTGGCGAAGTGGAACACCCATGGGTGGAAGAAGAAGAGTTAACATGCAAAGTTAAACAGAGCTTCTACTAAGGGTGGAGCATTGCATACCGGAGGTTCTATTAGTTTTGCAGACCATCGTTTGAGAATGGTAATTTCATTATAAAATATTCTTAGTTTTACAAGTATGCAAATTGAACATATACATATATATTTCTAATTACTTCTTAATTTGTAGGAAAGGAACGTCGGGGAGATGTGACTTATGCTGAGGTCTTTGCGGAGACTCACAAGAAGAAGAAAAAGGACAGCACACGATAAGGATGGATGGAACCGCGTACTTCAGAGACATTTATATGATCCCAACACCAACACTATATTATTTTTCCTTCTTGGTTTATTTTATTTATATAGCATGTATTATTTTTATTTCAGGACAAGTATTATATTGATCTTGATGCATGGCGACAAACTCAACCTGAAGGAACTCAGCCGGCCCGGAGGATATGACTGCAATTTGGACACATGCGGCTGGTAGCGTGAATAAAGGTATAAATATTATGTAGTTATCTATTTTGGTATTAATTTAATAGTTTCTTGTTTGTTTTATTACTTATTTTACTTTCTTTTCTTTATTTTTCGTGAAAATAATAAATAAAGGTCGAGTCTACGGGATTGGAGTACAGCCATCCTCCAATCGATCACCAGCAGCATTATTTTCTAGGGCATCAGTTTCCCAAGAAGACATGAAAATTGGAAGCTATGCGTCAAAAGTGGATCAAATGTCGCAAGAATTTCAAGCAACTCAGGCTTTGATCAAAAAATTATTAAATAAATAAAACAAGAAAGGGGTTGCAATGGAATCTGAGTCTGAGAAGGAGACTGATTCTAAATAGGCTCCTTGAATATTTTAGAATTGAAGTTAAAGACTTGTTTAATGTATGTTGTTTGATAGTTAGTTGTTTGATTAGTTAGTGAATTGTTATAAATATTACTGTTTGTTTTGTAGCAAATATTGGATTTTGGATTGTTATATTATGTTTATAGATTGTTATATTAGGTTTTTGGTTAAGTGTTAGGCGTTTGGTTGGTTGTTTTTTTGGCAGGGGTGTAATTAGAAATACATCAGGATTCTGTTTTAAAATGCCCAGATTTGCGACTGAATCAATTGCAAATTTCACTAGGAATTACCCAGATTTGCGACTGATTCAGTTACAAATTGAAAATTTCTAGCAAAATTTAATTAAGATTTGCAATTAAATCAGTCGCAGATGGAGAGTTTTCGATATTTTTAATTTATTAATAATCAATTTACGACTGTTTCAGTCAAAATAATTAATTAAAAATTAATTTTATTTTTAATTTTTAGATGGAATCAATCGAAACTTTTTTTGTATATTTATTATTTTAACTCTTCGGTCGTAAATGGCTTAATGTCAAATGTCCCCGTATTTTTCAGTTTGTGACTGAATCCATCACAAATATTTGATTTATTCTATCATAAATATATTGCGACCACATATTTTCCGACTAACTCTTTTCAGTCGCAAAACCGTCAGAAAAATATGATTTTTGACCGATTTGCGACTGATTTGACGGTCATAAATTTGTTGTTTTTTTAGTAGCGTGAAGAAATGACAATCCAAATCCAATCCAAATAAGTTCGCATTGGATCGAATTTTTAATGTTCGATTTCAGATTAATCAGTTTAGATATTTTGAATTTTCGATTTTGAGCTTATAAATTAAGATGTTTCTTCTTTTAACAAAAATGAATATCCAAATTCAATATCCAAAATTTTTAAAAATTAAATCCAAAATCCAATTCGTAATCCGAAAATCCAAACTAAAAATTTAAAAAATTTGAATTTCGGGTTTTCCCAAACTATACCCACTCCTTGCTAGAGAAGAGGAATAACCTAGATTCCATACCATGTAGAAGAGGAAAAAAAAAGTAAAAGGTGTTATAAATAGGATTGTATTTATGGTGAATGTCTATATTTAGAGAGATTCTATGGTTTATTACTTGGTGGCTAAGTCGCCCTCTCCCTATAAAAAAAGGGTTCTATTACATTGTAATTGATCCCAAAATTCAATAAGAATTCCCTCTCTCTCTTTCTCTACAATACTCTTCTTCTTTTATTATTTTATAACACGTTATCAGCACGAGACTCTAATCAATTGAGTAGAAGCTTTGGAATTGAGCACAATGATTGTCAATTATTCCATGAACTTACTTCATGATTAAATTTATGATTTAAGGTAAGTATTTTACTTTATTTTCCCCTTTTAAATTCTTGAAATTCTGTAATTTGATTTTATATACAAGCAAAGACAACAAAGTTTGATTCTAACTCTAATGGTGTTTGAAAGAAATCATAACCACCCAAAGTGGTAAAATTTCTATATCTTGACATGATCAAATTTATGTATGATTATGGGCACAAGACGTGCATACCCGTCCCATTGAATTTGCTCCATTCTCATTCCTTTAAGAGAATATGATAGCAGTATGTGATAAGTCTGAAAGAAGACAAAATTATTACCGTGAAGGTATCAATGGATGTAGACGTGGCAATAGACGAAATTATAATCGTCATCATTTGTGGTAATGAGAACAATAAAGATTCTCAAAATAATCTTTCACTCTGTGAAAAATATTTGTCATCGATTTGACATTAGATTTTGTAAAGCACATATAGATGATTATGGTCCATTCATGATGTGAATGTGACAATATCTATTTTATGAATACATATTCATTATTCAAAGAATATGAACGTTCTAGTGGTAGTAAATATACCGCACTCACCTCTAAAAGGAGGTTTGAGATTATATAAGAAAATAATGTCATTATTTTGGCATAAATGATTATTGGTCACGTACCTATTGTACGCCAAAATATTTTGGCATTGTGATTATTAAAAGACAACGGTAATGCAAGAAACAGAACTTGCATATGATTTTGACCATAACCATAATGGTATAACTTTCTCTTTAAAAGAGATAATTTACCATATGGATGTTGATGAATATGTGGTAGTACAAAATTAATTGACAGCTGTAGAAGAGCCAATTATACTATTTTAAAGAAAATTGATTATCAATAAGACGTTGTGTTGTAGTAAGTCTCAAAGAAATTTATTGAGTTTCTAAAGTATTCGCGAAAGCGGTTGGTCATACTGAGACCAGAAATAAATGAAAGATTTAATATTTTTTATTACTGTAACTTGTAGTGGGGCAATATGCATGTGAAAAGCTATCCGCTTTATTTTTCAGTTTGTACTACACAAATAAAAGAATGCCACAATAAAGAGAAGTTTATTAATATAAAAACCCATATCATAATAAAATTAGAGTTTATTGATAATTACACACGTCATGGTGTAAAACTGAACTTTATCAATATTGATAATTTATTCAGTTGGCATAATTGGTTTAGTCATATCAATTTAAGTATGATGTGCAAAAATAAAAGAGAATTCACATGGGTAAATATTAAAGAACTAGAAAGTTCTTTACGAATTCTCTTATATTGCTTGTTCTCATTAATTAATATACCAACTAAAATTGGGATTGAATCCCATGAATGCTGGAAATATCAAAGGTGAATATGGGCCCATTCACCTGCCATGTATACCACATAAGATGCATATATAAAATGGTTACATGTGCGATTATTATTAACCCGCAATATGATGTTTGTGAGGTAACTTGCTCAATAATTTGATTTAGAGCATAATTTTCAGATTTTCTATTCAAGAAGTTCATCTTGATAAGTTGGTTTACATCACAGTTGGTTTAGCAAAATAATTTTTGAGTGCCACCACTTAATAGCTAAACTATTGCTTATGAGAACAGAGTTTTGTATATCAGTTTGATATACGTTATATACGAAAGTATATTATTTTCTCCCCTCACAAGTGGTTCATGGTCAGGAACCAAATAATTCCATCTTATTATTATTGATGTGCTGTGTATATTTTGATTAACACCATAACGCACAAAGATGGATTTTCACAATTGAGGAAGCAAGTTAATTTTTCTAACATGAGGGGGAGACATGATAAACAGTTGAGAAAAAGTTACATGGAATGAATTATCATTTGTATATCTAGATCCTCGAATATGATAATATGAACTTGAAGTTCATAAAAGATAATTCATTTGCAGTATATTGCAAAGCATATGCCGTACGCATTTGCTGACCCAAAAAAAGTAACTATATTCTTATTGCAAATGCTCATATTAGAATAAGTCCTAGAAGGACAAAGTCTATGGCACGCTTAAAGCTTATAAACAAATCGGTTTCAAATAAACTTCTTGATAAAGAAGATGAGCAAATGATCAAAATGATCATAATAAAGGAGGCAAGTGATCTAGAAGATCAAATGACATAACACTTCATAAAATTTTAGGAGAAATTCAGGTACCTGAATATATGAATGAAGAGATCTCTATGTTATGTCATTATGAAAATATATCGAAACTGATATAAAATGTTTGTCGACTATATCTATGATAGCACTAAGTATAGATGAGGATATTAAGTCTTACAGACACAAAAATATTGGCCAAATTAAAGAAACACAATTCAAATAGAATTGGTTTCATATGAAAGACATGTCGTTTTGGACTTGCAGTTCAAACACTTGAAAGTATAAAGTCAATGGTATGTGCAATCAGTTTTCAATATCTTATATGTCTAGCATGATATGAAAACTTGATATGCATCAAAAGTCTAATATATGACTTATATGACTTATATGACTTAACTTATATGACAATCCACGAAGGATTAAGTTGCTTGAAGCATATATAATTCTTGATCTTGAAGTACCGCATCTTCAGTGCAATTTGTGCATATATGTATCTTGCTATAATTATAAGCATGATAATATGATAGCGAGAATCTCTATGGAGATATTGAAGAGCCACTCCACGACATTATATGAAAACATTATATATCTATCAAGAATGAGGATTTCAAGGTGCAATATATCCATTCAAGTTAATATGGCTGATTTGTTCATCAAATCTTTAACAAAGATCTTTTGAAGATGGTGCACAAGATTGGAATGCAAATGCTTAAGGATGTGAATTGATGCTCTCATCAGGGGGAGTTAATATGCGTTGTACTCTTTTTTCCTTACAAGGTTTTGTCCCACTGGATTTTCCTTGCAAGGTTTTAACGAGGCAACCAAAAGGCGTATTGTTAGATATGTGTACTGTTTTTCCTTCTCTAGAAATTTTTTTCCCACTAGGTTTTATTTTAGTTAAGGTTTTAACGAGGTTGAATAGACATTCATGGGGGAGTGTTAAAAATAGAATTGTATTTATTGTGAATGTCTATATTTAGAGAGATTCTAGGATTTATTACTTGGTGGCTAAGGCCTCATTTGTTTGCACTTAATGGAGGTCTGAATCTTAATCATACAGATCTCGGACATTAAGTGTGTTTGTTTTTAAAGTCTGAATCTTAATTATTCAGATCTTAATCATTAAGTCTATTTATTTTTTTTACTTCACAACCACTTAATAGGTCTGAATAGGTCTTTATGATTAAGATCTATAACAGAGACTTAATTTCATTAAGATGTTATCACATATTCATTATTAGCTGCCGTTGTCGCCTACCATTATCAACTACCACCATGCCACCACCACCACCACCACCACCACGCCACCATCATCTTCAATCATAGCCGCCACCATTACCAACCATCACCACTCCGACCACCATCATTCTCACCCACAATCAATATTCATCCACCTCAACTGCCACAACTGACCACCCCATCACCATCAACAACCACATCCGGTACTGCCCATCTTATAACCTACCACCACCCACCCACCCACCACCTTCCTCAGTCACAACTATTATCATCACCCGTTATTATTAATTATCACCACCCACCACCACCATCCTCAATCAAAATCGTCACCACTACCAATCACTACTAGCTACTAGCATGAACCACCATCATCAATCAAAACTACCACCAACCAACGCCTTTAGTCGACATTTATCTGTTAGCAATCACCACCAACAACAATCATATTTTAAAAAGCTATATATTTTATTGATAGAATAATAGATTAGTTAGTATTTTATTTGAATTTTATGTTTATTAATTTTCAATTAAAGATGAATTTTATACATTCAGATGTTAAAAATCAAACAGTCTTAATTATTTCTATTCAGATCTTAATACACATCTTAATATATTCAGATGTGTATTCAGATTCAGTTGTTTTAATCTTAATACACATCTTGATATTCAGATGTGTATTAAAATTCAGACGTCTTAATCTTAAAAAAAACAAATGAGGCCTAAGTTACCCTCTCCCTATAAATAAAGGGTTCTATTACATTGTAATTGATCCCAAAATTCAATAAGAATTCCCTCTCTCTCTTTCTCTGCAATACTCTTCTTCTTTTATTATTTTATAACAAAAGGAACATTATTTGTATTGTTTGCCTATTGTGCCAAACAAGTGTTGACTCTGTAGATTTTGCTAACCATTATGAGTTATGACTCAATATGGCCGCTTTTAGTAAATAAATGAATAGGGTATTCAAATTTATTTAAAAAATATTTTAATAATTAAACTTTAACTTTTAGGGTTACCACTTCTATAAATTCCTACTAGAGAAAAAGGCAGCACTCTCTTTAACAAGGACTTTAAGGAGGAAAACGGTCGAAGGTGTAGCTTTTCTATATCACGAGATAGTAATGAAGTCTCTACCTTACTTAATTGGTTTCTTTTGTGTGGATACCCATACTCGTTTCTTCTTCCCATATCAGGCATCGCCATTATTACTTGGCAGCAGTTTAGATAAGTCAGTCAATTTTATTGGCGAAAGAGTGAATATTGTTGCATCTTCCAATGGTTTTCTTCTTTGCGATAAGCGTAGAAGCAGACATAGGATTTATTATGTTTATAATCCTGCCACGAGGCTATTATATTAGTCAGTGTTTTGATGGGAGTATTTGAAAAGAGGTGATTTTTTATTTTTAAAAGATGCCTATTGGCAAAGGTTTTGATTTTGAAAAGATGTGACTTTTTATTTTTAAAAGGTACCTATTGGCAAATGTTTTGAGTCTGTTAGTCCTAACAGACACCTAAAGGGCCCTTTGCCTCTCCAAAACGAAATCATCAGAAAAAGCAACAAAATATCTTCTTCTTTTCTGCTATCCTCAATTCACAAAATTTGTTCAAGTAAAAATTCGAGTTAATTGCTGGTGCTCGAATTTCAGGGGCTTTGTAAAATCCTGGAGGAATTCTGCCATAATCCCTGCAGCAACGATATTGGGAGGCTTAAATTCCTTAAGGATAGTAACTACACTATCAAAGACTAATTATTTCGTTCCTATATTCTGTTATAGTTTTCTAACAATCTTAAGGAATTTAACAACACTGCAATGGAGGCTTCTGGTTTCAACAAGATGTTCGAAGTGTTCAAACTAGATCGATTTGATGGCTCAAATTTTACCCACTGGAAAGACAAATTGCTTTTCTTTCTCACGAAGTTGGGAATAGCATATCTGCTGAGTTCTGATCTTACTGCAACGCCAGAACCTACTGCTGAAGACTCTGACGAAATTAAGGCAGCACGCAAAAAACGTGAAGATGATGAGGTACGCTGTAGAGGTTTTATTTTAAACTCACTTTCTGATCGTTTATATGATTTGTTCCGCCCTCACAAATCACCACAAGAAATCTGGAAAGCCTTGGAACAGAAATATACTATTGTGAAGCAAGGAACGGACAGATTCCTTGGAATGAAATTTTTTGAATTTCAAATGGTAGATGGGAAATTTGTCATGGAACAAGTTGATGAGTTGCTGGTTTTGACATCTAGACTCAAAGATTTTAAAGTCGATGTTTCTGAATCTCTTCAAGTGGCTGCTATACTTGCAAAATTACCAGCCACTTGGAATGACTACAGGAAGAAATTATTACATTCCTTCGAAGACTTTAATGTGGACCAGTTGACAAAGCATATTCGGATTGAAGAAGAGTCACGAAAAAGTGAAAATAAATATGCTGCGGAAACTAGTTCGCAGGTGAATTATGTTGAGTCTAGTAAGGCAAACAACTCAGGAAAATCTGGAAACAAGGCTGGAAAGAAGAGAAAGTTTCAGGTTGCTCCAAAGGAAAGTTCTTCTAACATTAAGAAAGGTCTGTGTTATACTTGCGGAAAAATGGGTCATTTTAAGAAAGATTGCAGGTTTCGTAAGAGACAGAAAAATGAATAAAATGCTGGACAGAAGAGGGTAAATAATGCTGAACAACAACAAGCTTCTTCTTCGGATATTGTTGCTATGATTTCTGCCTTTACCAACTTGAATCTGAGTATGGTAACTGAATGCTACATGGCAACAACTATGAAATCTGCAGATTGGTGGTATGATTCCGGTGCTACAGTTCATGTATGCAACGACAAGAGTTTCTTCAAACATTATGAAGTTGCAACAAGTGATGAAAAAGTTTTAATGGGAAATCATGACACCGCCAAGGTCTTTGGAAAAGGAACAGTTGAACTACAATTCACTTCGGGAAAGAAGTTGATTTTAATTAATGTTCATCATGTACCTGATGTAAGGAAGAATTTAATTTCTGCAAGTTTATTAAGTAAGAAAGGCCTTAAAACTGTTATAGAGGCAGAAAAGATTATTTTCTCCAAGAATGGTGTATTTGTAGGACAAGGCTACTCTTGTGAGGGCATGTTCAAATTAAGTATTAATAAAGTTGAAGTTTCTGCTTATATGGTTGAGTCATCTATTAATTTATGGCATGCTAGACTTTCACATGTTAATTTCCGATATGTTAAGTTTATGTCTTAAAATAAATTAATTCCTGTTGTTGAAAATAATGATAAAAAATGTGAAATTTGCATACAAGCTAAGATGACTAAGAAATCTTTTCCAAAGAATGAAAGAACAAGTAATCTACTTGAACTTGTGCATTCTGATATATGTGAATTGAATGGTCATTTAACTAGAGGTGGAAATAGATACTTTATTACTTTTATAGATGATCATTCTAGATATACACATGTTTACTTAATGAAAATAAAAGATCAAGCATTTGATATGTTTAAGAGTTACAAAGCATTAGTTGAAAATCAATTGGAAAAGAAGATTAAAATCCTACGTAGTGATCGAGGAGGCGAATATCTTTCCAATGAATTTTCTATGTTTTGTGAAAAAAATGGTTTGATTCACCAAGTTAGTGCACCGTATACCCCACAACAAAATGGTCTTGCTGAAAGAAAAAATAGAACGTTGGTAGATACGGTTAATGCCATGCTATTACATGCAAACGAATTTGTGGGGGGGAAGCTTTGTTAAGGCATAATAGAGTTCCTTCAAAGAAATTTAAGGTTTCACCATATGAATTATGGAAAGGAAGAAAGCCTAACCTAAATTTCTTAAGGGTATGGGGCTGTTTAGCCTATTATAGAATTTCAGATCCTAAAAGGACTAAGTTAGGACCTAGAGGAATTAAAAGCATATTTGTAGGATATGCTGAGAACTCAAAGGCATACAGATTATTGGACATTGAGTCTAAGTATATTGTGGAATCTAAAGATGTTGAGTTCTTAGAAACAAAGTTCATTGGTGATTCTAATAATTCACAAGAGGACACAGAAATTACTAAACAAGATGGTAATGCAACAAGCATTGGTGATAATACAGTAACTCAAGAAAATTGTGCAGAACCTAGTTCTTCTTCTAACAATAAAAGAAAGGCAATTGAATCTCCTGTAGAACCAAGAAAAAGTCAAAGAGTTAGAAAAGAAAAAAGTATAGGTTCTGATTTTATTTCTTCTCAAGCACTAGTCTTTTTGGTAGAAGAAAGTAGAGATAAAGTATTAAATAAAATACCCATTATTTTAAATGTAGAAGAGGATCCTAAAACCTATAGTGAGGCTATGGCTTCGTGGGATTCTTCTTTCTGGAAAGAAGCTGTAAATGATGAAATGGATTCTCTTTTATCAAATGATACATGAGTATTGGCAGATTTACCTTCTAATACTAAACCTATTGGGTGTAAATGGGTTTTTAGAATAAAATACAATACTGATGGTTCTCTACAAATATTTAAAGCTAGACTAGTAGCCAAGGGATTTAGACAAAAGGCAGGATTAGATTATTTTGACACATATGCTCCTGTGGCCAGGATTACCTCAATAAGAGTATTATTTGCTTTGCATCAATATATAATCTAAATGTCCATCAAATGGATGTTAAGACGGCTTCTTAAATGGTGATCTTGATGAAGAAGTTTATATGGAGCAACCCGAAGGGTTTATGCTTCCTGAAAATGAGAAAAAAGTTTGTAAATTAGTTAAGTCCTTGTATAGATTAAAACAAGCTCCAAAACAATGGCATGAAAAATTTGATAGTATTATATTATCAAATGGTTTTAAACATAACGGAGCAGATAAATGCATTTATTCCAAATTCACAAAGGACTATGAGTGATAGTGTGTCTTTATTTTGATGACATGCTAATCATAGGAACTAACATTCAAGGCATAAATGAAACTAAGAAGTATTTAACTTCTCAATTCAAAATGAAAGATTTGGGAGAAGTTGATACTATCTTAGGTGTAAAAATTAAAAGACATAGTGTGGGTTTTGCCTTATGTCAGTCTCATTATATTGACAAGGTTATTTCCACATTTAATCATTTGGGTATTAAAGAATTTAATACTCCGTTTGATGCTTCTAGCAAGATGGTTGAGAACCCCGGAAGATCTGTTAGTCAATTAGACTATGCTAGTGCAATTGGTAGTTTAATGTATGCTATGCATTGTACTAGGCCAGATATTACCTTTGAGGTTTGTAAATTGTCAAGGTATACTCACAACCCAAATGGTGATCACTGGAAAGGTATAGTAAGGGTACTTGGTTATCTGAAAAGGACAAAAACTTTTGCCTTGTATTATAACAAATTTCCTTCAGTGTTAGAAGGATATTGTGATGCTAGTTGGATAACTAGTGTTGGTGATAACAAGTCAACGTCTGGGTGGATATTCACTTTAGGTGGAGGAGCAATTTCGTGGGCTTCTAAGAAACAGACATGTATTACTCATTCCACAATGGAATCTGAGTTTATTGCTTTAGCAGCTGCAGGAAGAGAAGCAGAATGGCTGAGAAATTTGTTGTTAGATATAAAGTTGTGGCCATAACCAATGTCAGCTGTTCTCTTGCACTGTGATAGTGAAGCAACTATGTCTAAGGCATTTAGCAAAATATACAATGGAAAATCTAGACATATTGCTTTAAGTAAGATAATTAATTTCGGATGGAATTATTACTGTTGTGTACATCAAGTCTAAAGACAACCTTGCTGACCCATTCACTAAAGGACTCGCGAGGGATATGATAATAAGCACAACAAGTGCTATGGGTCTAAGGTAATTTAAATTTATCATTAGTAACGGGAACCTTACCTTTCTTATTGTTCAACAATGTTAAAGGTTTAAAAGGTAATAACAAGTTATAGTTGTGATGGATAGCAGGTACTGAAAATTAGTACCTAGAAAAGGAGGATGAGTATAAAAATACTCTTAGTGAAGAAGCAAAGTTCGATTTAGGAACTAAAGAAGTCCGTGTTAAGGATTTGGTTAAATCTTCACCTATGTAAACACAAGAAGTGGTGCCGCTTCGATCAAAGTTTGGTATACAAAACTTGATAAGTGTTTATGAATTCAGGAAGTAGCACTAGGCCATAATTGGGTGCTAAAACTCACGGTGAACAAATTGTGAAGTTGGTACGATTTATGTGTATAAAGCTTTTCCATCTTGTCAAATAGGAATTGTGGTTTAATAGAACTTAATCTAACCATCAATTTCGACAAGGTCTTGAATAGTTTACACAAATAGTAGGTTTAAATCGAAAGATACCTACTATACGTCAGGGTGTACATAGGTCGGGTTAGTTCGGATTTTACAATTATCAAACCAAACCAATTGTGTTGGATTATTAAATATAAAGACCAAACCAAACCAATAAAACTCGGGTTTTTCGCTCTCGGTTTTTCTCGGGTTTTCTCGGGTTTTCGGGTTATTCGGGTTTTTTCGGATTTTTTTCCAGTAAAATCTTCGTAGAACAAAACATATAAATTGTGCTCAAAATATTTCTTTAATCCTAATAAGATACAACTATATAAAGTATTTTCCAAGAAAATAATATAAA
>MU721290.1:723-15422 GCA_026770625.1 Nicotiana glauca | reverse complement strand
CTTCAGATATTGTTGTGGTAGGTTGTAGGAGTGTGTCCCACGGGAATATTATATAAGTGTGGCATGTGATCACTTGATTGGTTAATGATGTAAACCAAGTATGAAGGTTGTGATGGTGTCGTTAAATTAAAGATTCGTGCCCGGAGGGCACTTGGCATATTGGGTTGTGAACTGGGGAGGATTACTCCGATTGTGATGGTTGTTCTTGTGTTCTATGAAGAAAATGGAAGTTATTATGGACCTTTGAAAAGGTTATTAGACTAGTTTGGTGTGATCATAATCGGCTTGAAGTTGATGGATAAATTTAATGTGAATAATGGCTCTATATCAGGCCAGATGTGTGCATTTTAGTACGCGATCCTCATGGAGGAGTAGTTAAGTTGATGCCTTATCGTCAGATATCTCGCGTAGTGATGCATTACACCGTGTGATTTGTGAAATGGCCCGAGAAATTGCTTATGTGTTGAGAATCCGCGTTGGGATGAAGTTACCTGAGCAAATTGGCTCCTAAAATTCAGATTGTATATCGCACCTCAGTTGTGCTTGAGTTTTATAGTTATAATGCTAAATATCCCTCAGGGATGATATTACACACTTAGCATGCTTATGACCGATATTCGGTATTTTGTTGTAATGATCAGATTTGGCTCGATGTGTATCTCCTTATATGAGATCTATGTGTGGATAGTGTGGAACGCCGCCATGGATATGTTATCTGGATCGGGCTGCACGCCGCAACAATGTGAAATCGAGTATAGTTTTCTATAAGCTATCTTTGTATGCCTTGCTTCCTGTTTTCCAAGGAAAGTCTATATTAGTGCGTAGGATTTGGTAATTCCTTCCAGAGCTCGTTTTCTTTTGTATTACGTTTGAACTGGTAGCCTATTGGCACATTGGGGCATCATATGCGACTTATAATTATGTCTGGAGTGGCTTATTGTCTGAGCAGTTCGTACTGGGTGAGACAAGATCATTGAATTTGAGATCAGTACAATCTGAGTATATGAAGTAAATTAAAGAGTTAAGACCATTTTTTGGCTCAAAATGAGGTGGTAGTTCTTGCCAAGAGTATAGAACTAATGAATTATTGATTCGGCAGTGTTATGAGTTTATACAGATCTTATCTGTCATGTCAGTATTGTAAGAATTTGAACAAGACCTATGTATGTCATGCAGAGCATGGGATGTGTAATGATTTTTCTTCTAGATGGGATCAATGGAAGTTCTTGACTAGTTGAGTACGTAAACGTTCATGGTTCAGAAGGGAGGACAAGTCCTCATGTTACCTTAGGATGATATGGTATATGTGATATGTCGTGAAGGATTGAGAATTGCGTGTGTAAGGTTATGGTACAGTTCTGAATGGAAATTCATAACATTCTTAGGCAGTACGGGCAGCTTTGGGTGATTAGAGAAATGAGCTTCAGATGATTAGGGGGAATGATCTTCAGATGATTAAGGAAATTTTATTTCTAATCATAGTGAATTGTACAGGTTACATGTTTCAGAAAAAGGCCAATGTGATTAAGTTGATGGCACTTCAATAATATTGGGGTCAGGTATGATGATACGTGTGCTATATAGGGTTGGAGACTAGGAGTTCTCATGTTCAGGCTATATTGTGGTTGTGGATCTTGTGCGTCGGTACTGTTTAACGGCTACCAGGATTTGGAGGCTCGAGTGGATCTTTACTTGCTGGTATGTTAGATTTTGTATGTGATGTCAGAATTTAGACCGGTTGTCTTAGCGTCGGGCAATTCTGAACTATTGTGCTATGGGCTATGCCGGAAATGCCACGGGTTGAGTGGCGAGGTGAGTTGGATTATGTTCTATCAGGTTTGCGTGGTATGTGTTATTTGTTTCACCGTGGGTGTAATGATTTGCTCTGGCTCCAGCCATCAATTGAGCATGGTTGTCGATTTCAAGCATAGTGACTTGAGGTGTTTCATGTGGAGTAATATTTGGATAAGATCGCGCGTTGCAGCAAAGTTGTATGGAAGCATGACCTTGCAGGTCAAAAAAAAAAATTATGTGTGCCATTTCTATGATGTGAGACAGGGTCTCAGCCTTGTGTGTGGCAGTACTAGTATATTTGAGATACAACTCTCTCAGTTGAGTCATTTTCATGATTTGATTATGTTCGGACCGTTTCTTATTGGTGCACGTACTATGCAAGTTGAGGCTTAGGCCTGTGTTGATGTGTCATATCACCATAGTGGTGTGTTAGATTCGAGGTGATCGTTGGAGTCATTGATGAATACGAACAGATTTGATTTTGGTTTGTTAGAAGTATAATATCGAGGTTCGGCTCGGAAATCTGTTGTGGTATTAGTCAAAGGGAAGTGGCTTCATAAGTGGTTGGTCTGAGAGATGGTTATGATTTGCTGCGTGTCTCGTTTATCATTGGCAGTATATGAAAGTGTTGGAATAAGACTTTATCTGATAAGGGATTTTCTATCGGTAATTGGTTGTTGTGGGCAACTACTATGAATAGAAGTTATCGTTTCGAGTGCTTGGATTATGCGGTAGATCATATGATTTCACCCGAGGTTGCAGATATGGGTTATTACAGCTGGTTCGAGGCTATTCAAGGTATAGGTGTGAGGTTTTGATCATATCGATGGCTTCAGAAGTAAAAAGGTAGTTATATGATTTATGGGCTAGGCTGGATTGTGTAAATTCAATTTAAATGTGTTATCAGACCTATATGACATAACGTGACGTGGGATCACCCCGGGTGTATGCTTAGTAAGGTTATTTAGCCTTTGGTTGGCTTCTAGGATAACTCTGGGTACGCTCGAGGACGAGCGTTTGTTTAAGTTGGGGAGAATGTGACTATCCGACCCGTCGTCTCATGAGTTACTACCCGGTTCATCCCATTTTCTGCTTTCTTATGTTTCATTATCGGTATTGGGTGCGTTAGAATTTATTTGGAATGATTTTGATAAGAAATGAGACACTTAGTCTCTTTTAAGAAGGCTTAAGTTGGAAAAGTCAACTGGATGTTAACTTGTGAGTTAGAAGGCTCAGAATTGAATTCCGATGATTCAGTTATCTGCGGGTGATGATTTAAGCCTTGAAGTGCAATCAGAAGTAATTTTGGAAGTCCGGTGAAGAAGTTAGCCTATTTTGGCGAAGTTAGTATTTTGGCGATTTCCGGTTGATAGGTGAGATTTTGATCCGAGGGTCGGAATGGAATTCCGAGAGTTGTTGTAGCTTCGTTAGGTGAATTGAGATATGTGTGCAAAATTTCAGGTTATTCGGAGGTGATTTGGTTGGGTTTTTGATCAAATGCGTGTTTCGGAAGTTTTAGAAGAACTTAGGCTTGAATCCGATATAAATTTGGTGTTTTGATGTTAGTTTTGGTGTTTTGAGAGTGCAACTAAGTTTGCATGATCATATGTGACATGTTAATATGTTCGTATGCGGTCCCGAGGAGCTCGGGTGAGTTTCGGATAGGTTTGGGTTGCGTTGTGCTCGTTTTTCTTATGCTTCGACATCGTTTCTTCAAGCATAAATGATATCATATTGAACAAATGAGCTCCGATTAATGTTTTGAATGAAGCATTAGATCCGTATCGTAATTACGGACCCGTAGCAAAAAGAATCATCGAATTTGGACATCGTATGAGAATTTTATGGCCATTTTACTAAGGTTGCCCAGATTTTCAGGTTAATGACGAAATTGCCCCTGACGGCGTATTAAAAACCTGCACTATTTGCAAATCTTAAAACCTACATATCTCCTTCATTATAAGGTCAAATTGAGTGATTCAAAAGCCTAAATTCATTAGAATTTCACAAGGAATCCATTGGGAGCAGTAAAACGCGTGAACAGTATACCTATAATGAGCAGGTCAAGTTTTCTTCCAATTTTGGAACGGGAAGAAGCTTCTGAGGCGATTTTTAAGAGAGAAAATCAGTGGGTATCACAGAGGTAAGTGATTTGATTATTAAAACTCATTTATGGGTGATTATAGACCATAATCCCATTCTTTAATTCATGAAAAACAGTAGAAATATAGGATTTTGGGGCCTGAAATTATGAGACCTTTAGGGGTCGATTTGAGGGGCCAAACGGACTCCGATTTTGGTCTTCGTTATATGTACGGAATCGGGAGAAGATGAAGAACACTTTTCTGTAAAAATTTTTGAGTTTCGAGAAGTGGGCCCGGGGCTCGGGTTTTGTCAATTTCGGAATTATTGATGTTTTTCGATTATTTTCGATTGGGTTTTGATCCTATAGCATAATGTGACGTATTCGTTGTGGTTTTGGTCAAATTCGGCGCGTGAGGAGGTCGATTTGAGAGGCAAGGGCATAGCGAGCTAGGATTTTGGCCAGCTTGAGGTGAGTAATAGATGTGGATGATGACCTGATGGTTTGAAACCCCGGTATATCACACTGTGACGCTATATTGAGGCGAGACACTTACTCTACGCGAGTGCGGGGTCATTTGTGATTGGAGGACTATGGCTTAGTCCGTCCGAGTGATGTTCATAATGTGCATTGACTTGAAATTGATAGGTAAACATCCTACTTGGATTGCTATGAGCATATTTGGGCTGCGTGCCGATTATTTGGATCTCGTAGGGATCATTATCACTGTTTCCATAATGCTTAGCATGTTTTCATGATATCAGTTGTGACGACCCGACCCATCGTCACCTGAGTTAATGACCCGTTTCGCCCTTATTGTGTTGCTTCATGTCTCAATGTCAGTATTAGAATTGATCGGGTGTAATTGAATTGGTTTTGGTTATAAAATAAGGCACATAGCCTCTTAGAAGGAAGCTTGTATTAGAGAAGTCAACCGAAAGTTGACTATGTGGTTAGAGGGTTCGGATGTGAATTCCGGTGGTTCGGTTAGCTTTGGGGGATAATTTGTGAATTAGGAGTGCGATCGGAATTGTATTTGGAGGTCCGGTGTAGAAATAAGCTTGAATTGGCGAAGTCGGAATTTTGGCGAATTTCCGGTTGATGGGTGAGATTTTGATCCGAGGGTCGGAATGGAATTCCGAGAGTTGCAGTAGCTCCGTTAGGTGATTTTGGATGTCTGCAAATTTTCATGTCATTCGGATGTCGTTTGGTCGGGTTTTTTATCGAAGGTGCAATTCGGAAGTTTTAAGAAAACTTAGGCTTTGATTTGATGAAAATTGAGGATTTTGATGTTAACGATGGCGTTTTGATGATCCGAGCAAGTTTTAATGAGGTAATAAATATATCTGTGCTTTTGGTTGAAGTCCCGAGGGCCTCAGGGTGATTTCGGATGGCTATTGGGAGATTTGGAGTTCGTAATTGCAGCAAAAAAATTGCAGAGCATATTTTCTCTATGCGATGGCAGAGAGTGTTATGTGATCGCATAGAAAGAATTCTGAGGGGTGATTGGTTGTTATATGCAATCGCAATGTGCGTTATGCGATCGCACAATGTAATTTTGGTCCGGGATTTTTTGTAGGAGTTTGTTCTATGCGATCGCGTGGGAGCGTATGCGATCGCATAGTATATTTTGGTAAGTCTGTGCGTTCGCGAGGTATATGATGCGTTCGCATAAGGTAAATTCTGGGAGCTCAATGTTTGTGCTATGCGATCGCAATTGGGTGTATGCGATCGCATAAAGTTAAGCGTCTGGGCAGAAATGTTTTAATAATATTTCATCCGCGAGCCTATGCTATTTTCCTCCATTGTTGAGCGAAATTGGAGCTTGGGAGAGCGAATTGAAGAGGGACTCAAAGAGAAGCGATTGGAGGAGTTTCTTGGACTCAAAACTCGTTTTTATTGTGAAATCCAATTATGAAATCATGGAAATTTAGCTAAAATGGTAAAAACTAGGGCTTGGAAATTTGATACTTCAAATTGAGATTCGATAGGTCATTTAAGCTCGGATTTGGGAGTTCTTGGTATGTATGAACTCATGGTGAGACGAGGAATCCGGTAATATAAGTTTCGAAATTTTTCGAGAAGCGGGCACGGGGCCCGAGTTTTGCTAGTTTTGAGATTTTTGTTATATTTTGATTGTTTTCGATTGGATGTTGTCCCATTAGCATATTATGATATATTTGTACTGATTTTGGTTAGATTTGACGCGCGTGGAGGCCAATTTGAGAGGCAAGGGCGTTGCGAGCGAGGAATTTTACCGGTTCGAGGTGAGTAATACTTGGGAATGATATCCTGAGGGTTTGAAACCCCGGATTTGCACATCTTAGTGCTGTATTCTGGTGACTTGCACGCTGGACCTGAGCGTGGGGTAGAGCACCGTTGGGGATCGTGACTTGGTCTGTCCCGATTGTTGGTTTTTACCGCATATTTGCAAATGATTTGTTGTTATCATTATGACTTGGGCTCATTGCCGTACTTGGGGCTTATTGCCGATTGTTTGAACTCTTTGTGAGCTATCATCACTGTTTTCTTCACTATTTGAAATATTATTTGAACTCAGTCCGTGTGATTTACACTGTTTTATGAACTCAGCTATATTTTAACTAATATTTGAACTATCATTTGAGTTGAGTATTATTGTTTTACTGATGCCCGAGGGTCTTTTTGATAATTTTTGGACTGATTAACTCAGGCCTCGCGCGTTATGTGTGCATATGCATATACATGCATGGATCGGGCTGCACGCCGCAGCGGTGTGATATTGATATTGCTCTTGGGCTGTAGGAGCCCCTCCGGAGTCTGAACCCCCACAGTGAGTGCGGGTACCCAAATGGATCGGGCTGCGCGCCGCAGCGGTCATATGTATTGCATTGCATTCATGCATGTACTCTTGTTTGTATTATGTGACATGACATTTAGCACTCATATATCATCGGCATACATATTGTTACTTGCCTTGTTGATCAGATACCCTGGTATTATATGTTAAGGAGTATTGTGCCCAAGGGCCCGATTTATTAGCCGATTTGCTCTATCTGATGTAGCATTTATATGCTTGGCTGTTGAAAAAGTAAAAGAGATATTTGTAAAAGAGATTTTTAACTGATCTTGAGATTTTCTAAAGGATTTTCATAGCGTTCCGATTTTTCTCAAAGGGTTGTACCGTCTTTTTATAGCATTATGGTGTGCCCATACGTGTTTTTTTATTGCTCAGTTATTATTCTCTTTTATTACCACTGAGTTGGAAGTACTCACATTACTCCCTGCACCTTGCGTGCAGTTGCAGGTGTTGTTCACTCGGTAACGGGTTATTAGCAAGAGTGAAGGCCATATTATGGTAGTTGAGCAAGGTGACCGCCAGCGTTCGTGGTATCGCATCCCGTCTTTGAAATTCCAGTTTTAGCTTGTATGTATATACTATGTTGGCCCAATAGTAGTGTTCCCTACTCGTTAGATGCTCGTGACTTGTGATACCCCGGTCGGGTTGTGTGGGATGAAATTTAATAGTTAAATGCCATTAAGTAGTATTTCTACTCATTTATGTTTAATAGCTGCTAAAAGAGGATTTGGGGTTGTTGGCTGGACTTGTCTTCACGATATGCGCCATCACGACCGGGTATGGAATTTGGGTCGTGACAAGTTGGTATTAGAGCCTAGGTTACTTGGTCTTACGAGTCATGAGCAGGGTTAGTAGAGTCTCGCGGATCGGTATGGAGACGTCTGTATTTATCCTCGAGAGGCTGCAGAACCTTTAGGAAAACTTCTCATTCTTGGAATTCTTATCGTGCATACTTGATTCATCTTGAGATATAACTCTTTAAATTCTTTCCACACATCTGTATGCGCACGTTAGCTCTCAGTAGTATATGTGCCTTAACGGCTTGTGATTCCCCGATCAAGGGGCGAGAGTTAATCTCCGTGAGTTTATGTTGGGCTAATCTGGAGGACTTGAGGCCGGATCTTTACCTATGGCTTGAGCATCGAGGTGCTGATTGTGTGAGCGAGTATTTTAAACTTATATGTTCAGTATTGTCCTTATTAGCCGGAATGGCGGTTGGATATCCATATGATGAGTATGTCAGTACTGCAAGGTGTATCTATGTGATTTTGGTAGTGGCGAAGAAGTTTGATGGTTAATAGATGAGTTGTTAAGTATTTGTTTTCTATTGCGGTCTGATGTGTAGCCCCAAGTTATGGGCGCGTGAAGAAATTTTTTTTTCATGTCTCTTAGTTGGAAAGTGTACATTTCGTGTAGCGGTATGAGCTCAGATTCAGAAAGACTAAATGGCTGTGTATTACGTACATGATGGTGGAAGTTATGTGGAAATATTGAAATGAGGCGAAATATATGGGTTATCTCCTGCGGAGTGTTTTTTTGAGCGATATGATCCTTATGTAAATGTGAAAATATCTCGTGTGTAATTGAAGGATATGTGTTGTAACTTGAAGATTTGGGATGCTTAAGAAAGTGGACTCAGCTGCTGTGGAAATGAATGCGAGATTTGCAGAGAATGTCAGTGCTGGGTGATCTGTGTATTCACAAAACTTGTAAATGATTTTAGTTTGGTCTCACGGTTACATTGTGGCATCATTAAAGTAAAAGTGCTATGAGTTGTTAAGAGTGCCTTGATATATGGCTTCGAGCCAAGTTGGGGAGGTTGCTATTGATTAACTGATTGCACTATTAGGTGCTATGTTGGTTCTGTCTCAAGGTATATTGGCGGGTCAGTTTTGGTCGCAGAAATTGAGCCGAGAATGGCGCGCGTGAAGGAAAATTTTGATAAAGGTTATATGGTGCTTCGTAGTTATGAAGAAATATTGGGATGTTTTTGAGCTGTTGTTGATAAAGAATGCTCAGTGTAAAGAGAAGGAATATGGTTGTTTATATCGGTATAAGATCATATTCTGCGGTGTTAGAGTACTAATAAGGCACGAGTGGTTCTGTTCATTAAGGGCAGGTGAATTACAGCTGAATAAGAGTGAATGACTCTTGAGAATGGTTTTACTATGTTCAAGATTTTGCATGCCACAATCAGGTGTCTTGAGTTGTGTATGTGGCTAGAGACTATACTTTTGTTAGAAAAGATCAAGACTTATGGTACTTTGTGTTAATCATGGGATTCTAAGTATCCGCATTTGGAAGGTAATGGTAAACGAATTCAGAATCGCAGGAAGTTTATCAAAGTAAAACATTCTGGAATGTGGTATTTCTGGGAAGCGTTTGAGAGGGTGTACAGTGGCCTATGGGCCTTAGACAGTGTGGTCTTATGTGCAAGTCTAGTGTGGTAACCTGGGTTGAGGTATTGTGGTGCTACAACAAGAGAGAATATCAAATTAAAGATGAACTAGGAAGGGAATTGGATAAATGGAATAGCTTGCGAATGAACCAAATCGGTATGGTAAGGAGATGATTAATTCTTGTATGTGTTTGAGGTAACGAGCCTTACAGGTATGGTGCAGCAAAGCTTTTAAGTGTTGGAAGTTTGCTTAAATTGGTTTGGATAGAAGGATTCAGTCCTGGCAATTTAGCTCGTGCAATGGAATTGGGAGAAAGAGTTCTTGATGTGTTTTACCGTGATTTGAAAATGAGTATATTTCCTATGGGTGTGTGAAGCATGGAGTGTGTAATAATTTTTCTCCTACATGGTATCATGAAAGTTCTTGACTAGTTGAGTGCGTCGATGTCTGCGGCGCAGGAGAGAGATAGAAGTCCTCATGTTATCCTAATGTAGTATGGTCTATGTGTTATGATATGGAGAATTGGGATTTGCGTGTTCAAGGTTTTGGTTCAGTTCATAATGGGAAGTCATTTAAATTCTTGAACAGCACGGGCAGTTGCAGGTGAATAAAGAATCGACCTTCAGATGATTAAAGAGATGGTATTGCTATTATAGTGGTTTGACAAGGGTATATGTTCAGTCAAAAAGGGGTAAGGTGATGTAAACTGATGATACTTCAGTAGTATTGCGACATTTTTCTTGTTGGATCGACTGTTGATAATTGAGTTGTCGATGGCGCAGGGAAATTCTTGGATATCTTTCGTGGTATGAATGGATACTTGATGTGTGTTATGTATTCACACGGTGGAGTGTGGGATCAGGCATAGTGATTCATGTGTTATATGTGTTGGAGACTAGAAGTTCTAGTGATTCGACTGTGCAACGGTTGTAGCTCGCGTGTATCGACATCGTCTAGCGGTTATTGGAAATTGGAGGTCTGAGTGGATCTTTCTTTGCGTGGTATGTTAAATTTGGGTTATGATATTAGATGGCATACTGGTTGTTCCAATGTCAGATTGTCTAGACTAATGTATTATGGGCTATGTCGGAAAATGCCACAGGCTGCGTGGCAAGGTGCATCGGATTATGTTCTAGCAGGGTAGTTTGTATTCCGGAGTCCAACGGACGACTGGCAAGTATTGCTTTATTAATTGGGCCTTCGTGGCGGATGTCAGTGCAGAGGTTTCTACCATTGATTCAGTTTCGGTATTGAGGGACTTGTTCGGATGCATTTCTTGCGGCCGGGCATGAGACTATATATGTTTATTGTAATGAGCAATTCGGCTCGTTGTGCATCTACTTTTATAAGATATATGTGTGGATCGGGTGGCACGCCGTCACGGGTATGTTATTTGGATCGGGTTGCACGCCGCAACAGTGAGATGTTGGGAATAGTTTTCTATATGTTACTTATTATGCATTACTTCCTGGTTTCTGAAGAAAGTTCGTATAGGGTGTTGCTCGGCGGATAGCGCATCGGTTGTGTCCTTTCAGGATTGAATAGTGTATATTAATTGTTTCACCGTGGGTGTGATGGGTTGCTTGGTTTCAGACTCAATCTGTGCGTGGCTGACCGTGTTGAGCATGGTGATTTGAGCTGCTTCATGGGTAATAGTGTTTGGATAGAATCACGCGTTGTGGCAAGGCCACGTGGAGTTATGACCTTTCGAGGAGGAATCAGGTACTCTATTTCTATGATATAAGACGGGATCTCAGTTTTGTGTTGTAATGGTACCGTTGAGCTTGAGGTACAGCTCCTTCGTTTGAGTCAGTTATCATGATTGGGTGTGTTCAGATCATTTCTTATTGGTGCCTGTGTTGTGCACGTTATGGCTTAGGCCGGTGTTGAGGTGTCATATCACCAGAGTGGTGTGTTGGACCCGAGGTGACCGTTGGGGTCATTAATAAATACGATCGTTTGTGGCTTCAGCTTGTTGGAAGGTAATATCGAGGTTTGGCTCGAAAATCTGTTGTAGTATCAGTCAAGAGGGAAATGGATTCATGGATGGTTGATCTGAGAGATGGGTTCAGTATATCGCGTGTTTCAGTTGCCGTTGGCAGTATATGAAGGTATTGAAATGAGACTTTATCTATCAAGAGATTTTCTATCGATATTTGGTTGTCGTGGGCAGCTGTTGTGAATGGAAGTTATCGCTGCATGTGTTTGAGTTATGTGGTATATCATGTGATTGCAGCCGAGGTTGCAGGTATGGATTATTACAGCTGGTTCGGGTTTAGTCAGAGTAAAAATGTGAGGTTCTGATCTTGTGTAAGATTTCAGGAGGTAAAATGTAGTTCTATGGTTTATGGACTAAATGGGTTGTAAAATTTCAGCTATATTGTGTTGTCGGATCCATATGAGATAGGGTGACGTGGGATGACCCCGGTTTATATGCTTGATAAAGTTATTCAGCTGTTGGTTAGCCTCTAGAAACACTCTGGGTCCGCTCGAGGACAAGCGTTGGTTTAAGTTGGGGAGGATGTGACGACCCGATCCATTATCACGTGAGTTAATGCCCTGTTTCCCCTTTATTGTGTTGCTTCATGTCTCAATGTCAGTATTAGAATTGATCGGGTGTAATTGAATTGGTTTTGATTAAAAAATAAGGCATATAGCCTCTTAGAAGGAAGCTTGTATTAGAAAAGTCAAATGGAAGTTGACTATGTGGTTAGAGGGTTCGGATGTGAATTCTGGTGGTTCGGTTAGCTTCGGGGGATGATTTGTGACTTAGGATTGCGATCGGAATTGAATTTGGAGGTCCGGTGTAGATATAATCTTGAATTGGCGAAGTCGGAATTTTAGCGAATTTCCGGTTGATAGGTGAGATTTTGATCCGAGAGTCGGAATGGAATTCCGAGAGTTGCATTAGCTCAGTTAGGTGATTTTGGATATGTCTGCAAATTTTCATGTCATTCGTACATCGTTTGATCGGGTTTTTGATCGAAGGTGCAATTCAGAAGTTTTAAGAAAACTTAGGCTTTGATTTGATGAAAATTGAGGATTTTGATGTTAACGATGGCATTTTGATGATCCGAGCAAGTTTGAATGAGGTAATAGAACATATCTGTGCTTTTGGTTGAGGTCCCGAGTGCCTCGGGGTGATTTCAGATGGCTATCGGGAGATTTGGAGTTCATAATTGCAGCAGAAAAATTGCAAAGCATATTTGCTCTATGCGATCGCAGAGAGTGTTATGCGATCGCATAGAAAGAATTCTGAGGGGTGATTGGTTGTTATATCCAATCGCAATGTGCGTTATGCGATCGCACAGTGTAATTTTGGTCCGGGATTTTTTGTAGGAGTTTGTTCTATGTGATCGCGTAGGAGCGTATGCGATCGCATAGTGTATTTTGGTAAGTCTGTGCGTTCGCGAGGTATATGATGCGTTCGCATAAGTAAATTCTGGGAGCTCAATGTTTGTCCTATGCGATCGCAATTGGGTGTATGCTATCGCATAGAGTTAAGCGTCTGGGCAGAAAGGTTTTAATAATATTTCATCCGCGAGCCTATGCTATTTTCCTCCATTGTTGAGAAAAATTGGAGCTTGGGAGAGCAAATTGAAGAGGGACTCAAACAGAAGCGATTGGAGGAAAGATTCTTGGACTCAAAACTCGTTTTTATTGTGAAATCCATTTATGAAATCATGGAAATTTAGCTAAAATGGTGAAAACTGGGGCTTGGAAATTTGATACTTCAAATTGGGATTTGATAGGTCATTTAAGCTCGAATTTGGGAGTTCTTGGTATGTACGGACTCGTGGCGAGACGAGAAATCCGGTAATATAAGTTTTGAAATTTTTTGAGAAGCGGGCCCGGAGCTCGGGTTTTGCTAGTTTCGATATTTTTGTTATATTTCGATTGTTTTCGATTGGGTGTTGTCCCGTTAGCATATTATGATATATTTGTACTGATTTTGGTTAGATTTGACGTGCGTGGAGGCCAATTTGAGGGGCAAGGGCGTCGCGAGCGAGGAATTTTACCGGTTCGAGGTAAGTAATACTTGGGAATGATATCCTGAGGGTTTGAAACCCCGGATTTGCACATCTTAGTGCTCTATTGTGGTGACTTGCACGCTGGACCTGAGCGTGGGGTAGAGCACCGTTGGGCATCGTGACATGGTCCGTCCCGATTGTTGGTTTTTACCGCGTATTTGCAAATGGTTTGTTGTTATCATTATGACTTGGGCTCATTGCCGTACTTGGGGCTTATTGCCGATTGTTTGAACTCTTTGTGAGCTATCATCACTGTTTTATTCACTATTTGAAATATTATTTGAACTCAGTCCGTGTGATTTATACTGTTTTATGAACTCAGTTATATTTTACTCAAACTTGGATATTTAACTGATATTTGAACTATCATTTGAGCTGAGTATTATTGTTTTACTGATGCCCGAGGGGCTTTTTGACTATTTTTGGACTGATTAAGGCCGAGGGCCATATGTGAGGGCATGAGGAGTGATGTGAGGAGGCTTTCAGACCTTGAGTGATATGTGAGGAGGTTTTCAGGCCTCACACGTTATGTGTGCATATGCATATACATGCATGGATTGGGCTGCACGCCGTAGCGATGTGATATTGATATTGCGCTTGGGCTGTAGGAGCCCCTCCGTAGTCTGAACCCCCACAGTGAGCGCGGGTACCCAAATGGATCGGGCTGCGCTCTGCAGCGGTCATATGTATTGCATTGCATTCATGCATGTACTCCTGTTTGTATTATGTGACATGACATTTAGCACTCATATATCATCGGCATACATACTGTTACTTGCCTTATTGACCAGATACCCTGGTATTATATGTTAACGAGTACTGTGCCCAAAGGGCCGATTTATGAGCCGATTTGCTCTATCTGATGTAGCATTTATATGCTTGGCTGTTGAAAAAGTAAAAGAGATATTTGTAAAAGAGATTTTTAACTGATCTTGAGATTTTCTAAAGGATTTTCACAGCGTTCCGGTTTTTCTCAAAGGGTTGTACTGTCTTTTTATAGAATTATGGTGTGCCCATACGTGTTTTCTTATCGCTCAGTTATTGTTCTCTTTTATTACCACTGAGTTGGAAGTACTCACTTTACTCCCTGCACCTTTCGTGCAGTTGCAGGTTTTGTTCACCCAGTAACGGGTTATTAGCAGGACTAAAGGCCATATTGTGGTAGTTTAGCAAGGTGACCGCCAGAGTTGGAGGCACCACATCCCGTCTTTGAAATTCCAGTTTTAACTTGTATGTATATACTATGTTGGCCCAATAGTAGTGTTCCCTACTCGTTAGATGCTCGTGACTTGTGACACCCCGGTCGGGTTGTGTGGGATGAAATTTAATAGTTAAATGCCATTAAGTAGTATTTTATTCATTTTTGTTTAATAGCTGCTAAAAGAGGATTTGGGGTTGTTGGCTAGGCTTGTCTTCACGAGAGGCGCCATCACGACCGGGTATGGAATTTGGGTCGTGACATCAGTCCTGAGTTAAACACTGTCTCGAAATGATTAGTAAATTTCTAAGGTTTTAAATCACTTAAACTATAATACCTGTTAAATGGAACCGAA
>MU721289.1:55368-91425 GCA_026770625.1 Nicotiana glauca | reverse complement strand
CCTAATTAATTCCCTTTTATTTATTTTTAATTTTTTGGAATTCTTTACTTGGGGTAAAAATCACGTGCTCACAGGCAGTAGGATTGCCTTCGCATTCACGGAGAGGGTCCTGTGTTCACATAGGCTTAGCGGGGCAGTGCACCGCATTCACGAGTGCATCTTTGCAATTGCGAAGAGAAGTTTTCAGCATTGCAGATTTGCCTTTTCAATTGTGAAGGTGGTCTCGCGATCGTAATATGTGTGTATACCTCAGCAGAATATCTAAGTTGAGATTTCGAAACGTTTACCCACTCTATCATATTTTGAGCCTTTGATTTAGAGAGTAGGAGATTTTGAATAGCAAATTCACTATGTCATTGGAAGGAAATAATTTACACTTGGATTTGACTTTACATCGTGTATTTTCATAGATATCTACACCTAAAAGCTTAGATTTTAAAGTGATATTTCGGGGAAAACTTTTGTAAAATGAATAATTGAAATTTGAACCCCGATTAGGAGTCGATTTTGAATGAAACTTGTATATTTGAACGCGTATTCGCATGGGTGTTTGGAATTTGTGAGTTTCGTCATATTACAAGATACAGGTCCGGGTTGGTTGACTTTGAAAATTTTATTAAATATTCGAACTTTATCATTTTGGATTTATTTCTATGGCTTTGTTGAAGTTATTAAGTTATATTTGACCAGATTTGAGCCATTTTTGGAGTTGTATTTTTGACGATTTGGCATTTCGGTAATTTAAGCCTATCATGCGGAAGTAAGTCTCTTGACTAACCTTGTTAAGAGAAAAAAACCCTAACATTAGACTTGATTGCTATGTGTTTTAGGCGTTGGGGCTAGTGGATATATGGGGTGGTGAGCATATATGCACTTACCAAGTTTATATCATGACCGAGGTTGTTTTGTGGTACTTTTTGCCTTATTTTTTTATTATGTACTATCTTGCTTCATGGCTTTCTTGGATTATATGTCTAAGTAGCTTTCTGATTCATGCTAGAAATTATGCCTAGATTTATGATTATTTATCAAGGCATTAGAGATAATCGTGACAAATTGAATTATTTGAACTATCTATAGCCATATAGAAATTCTATGAGCACATATTCGTATGATTATTAATAAGTTCTTGTGCATCTTTCAGCTATAATTAATAGACATATGCATACATAGCATATTGGATACTTGTTTCGGACTGGAATTGTCAAGGAAGGTTGGATCGTGCTAAGGAAATGCTATTATGGCACATAGGACATGAAAAACATATATCTAATTACGAGTGATGTTATTAAGCTTCTCTTTGCACTTAGATTAGGATCCATCTCTCCGGAGTCAAATGATTACACAAGTTACTTTGGGCCTTGTGAGCACGGTCGATACATGGATTGTGTATCGAGTCTATATTGTGATGACCTGATAGGTCGTTTTAAGTACTAGCCTTGAATTCAGTGTTTCGAGACCTCTCATGGATTTATTTAATACTTATTGATTTACGTGCATGGTCCGAATCACTTTTCAGATAGCTTCTATGTGAGATTTTGAAGAAAATAAAATTCTTAATTTAAAATAACAATAGAGTTGATCACGGTCAACGTTTTAGGTAAACGACCTCGGATAGGTGTTTTGATGATTCCGCTAGGATTGTATGATTTTTAGAATTGTACACACGTTTGATTGGGGTTCAGGGTGACTAGAACATGTTTTGGCGCATTACGCGAGAAATTATAAAAATTGAGTTTAAGTTGAAAATTCTTGAATTTTGATGATCGATCCTTGTTATATGATGTTATTTTGATGATTTTAGGTAGCGAGAAAGTTTGTAGGATGTTATTATACTTGTGTGCATGTTTGATTTAGAGCCCGAGGGGCTCGAGTGACTTTTGAGTGTATTACAGATGGGTTTGCAAGTGTTGGTGCTCAGCAGTTGCTAGTGCAAGTCTGCAGATCTTGCATTTGCGAGGTCTGACTCGCATTTGCAGTCACTGGATCGCATTTGAAAATTGGGAACTAGGGGCTATGAATAGCATTAGCGAAGGAAACTTCACATTTGCAGAGTGGGTATGGTCCGCATATGCGAATATTTCAATGCTTTTGCAAACTCTGGTAATTTTTGACATCTTCACAAATGCGAAGATTTTATTTGTATTTGCGATGGAGGGATAATTGCATTTGTGATATTTTTGTCGCATTTGAAACGTTTGACTATATGATGCATTGATCGCATTTGCGATCACTATCTCCTATTCGCGGACATCACATTTACGAACAAGTATTGGCAAATGCGACGTGTGCAACTTGGTAAAAGAGGGGGAAGGGGGACTCAGCATATTTTACACAAATTCTCAACCGCGTACACTCTAGAGGCAATTTTGAAGAACTTTTCTTCCCAAATTCACTGGCAAGCAACTCTAATTCATTTTATATCAGTTCCCATTACTTTTCATGAGTTTTTAACATCAAATTTATGAATTATATGGTAAAATTTAAGGATTTTGGGTAGAATTTAGAGATTTTGTAAAACTGAGATTTAGACCTCAAATTGAGGTCGGATTTTAAAATAAATCATATAACCGGGCTCGGGGGTGAATGAGCAATCGGGTTTTGGTACGAATCTTGAATTTCGACCAAGCAAGCTGTCACGACCCAAATCGATGGGCCGCAACGAGTACCCGGTACCTTACTAAAACGAGTACCAACATAAAATATCCTTCTTATTGTACTTTTATTGGAAAATGGTCCAAACGAGCCATCATGGGCTAGCCAAAATAGACATAGGGGAATACTTAATATAGGACGACACAACCTGATATAAAAAAATTATACACGTGACATACGGGCCTATAAGGCCAGCATGATCATTTTCTAACTCGAAGCATAGACCGACAAAGCCATACAAGCATCCATATACATGACATTTGTCTACAAGCCTATAAGAGTACATACATATCATAAAGGCCGGTACAGGGCCCCGACATTCCAAATAATACGTGTCTAAGTCATACTGACCAACAAGAAACTTCAGAGCAAATGGAGCGCACAACATCTTTTGCTGAGTTGAAAGCTTACTTGGAGGACTCTCGACCAATCTATCGGAGCATGTGGGTATGAAACCAACGTCCCCAAGCAAAAGGGACGTCACTATGAATAATGTATTAAGTATGTAAGGCACATAAATAAATACATAACAGATATGGAAGAAATATGGAGTAAATGACTTAACCTGTAAGTCTGGATAACTCTGTAAATCATGAAATACTTATAGTGTCATGCATATGCATATGAATGTCATGTCGTGCATAGGTACATGTTTCACAATAGCATCAGGCCTCTAAGGGCATCCCATCATATCATCTCGGCTACTGTGGACAAAATCATTAACGTATACTAGTTGATCAGGTGGTGGTGCGTATATAACGCCATAACCTTTCCCATCTATATATATATGTGTGTGTGTGTGTGTATACACACACACTAATTTTTAGCTCGGGCCATATTTTATCTTAAAATGTCAAACTTCGACGAAATTTATTTTCTTCGATTTGATTACCCTCTCACCTTCACGAATTTACTCATCACTTGTTATAAATAATATAAATGCTTATAACCTCAAGATAATCTCATCTCCGATTCTACGTCGATTAACTTACGACAAAACTTTTACATACGAAATGCGGGATACAACATAATACCTCATTTCCGAGCTTTCATCAATTTATCTATGGCGCACTTTCACGTATAAAAATACGGGATGTAACATCAGCCCGGGGTTGACTTTTATTGACTTTTTGAAAATAATCAAAATTGAATCTTTCTCATTCTTGAGTAGTTTTTAAAGCTTATTTTGAATTATTTGACCGATAATTGGCTAGATTCAGTTGTTTGGAAGCTTGTTCAAACGGAAAAGTTGTGATTGGGTGTTGATTTGGTTGTAGAGCGAGGTAAGTGTCATATTTATCTTGGACTTGAGAGAATTAGGGTCAGTTAGACTATTTTCTATATGAATTATGTGTGGGGATATACATTATCATGAGTTAAAGCATACATGCGAAAATTATCTCATTGTACCATGTTGATTCATTTATGTCACGACCAAAATTCACATAGTCGTGATGGCACCTAACACAACCTATTAGGTAAGTCAAATAACAATCAACACAATTTTAAGGTAATTGATAAGAACCAGTAAGTGAAATAACAGAATTTCTATACAATAACTCAAGAATTGGTAGTACAAGTCATGAACCACTGTGATGTAGATTTACGAAATCGATGTGAAGAATAAATACAATATATGTTTGAAGTTTACATAAACAGAACTTAAATCCTTAACTACCATGAATATGAGGTAGCTTGAATATGGAAAACAAATACATCTCCAATGCAACGCTTCGTCTTCCACGGCTACGCAGCTCCAAAATCTACACATACGGTGCAGAAGTGTAGTATAAGTACAACCGACCCCATGTAGTCGATAAGTATTTCGACTTATCTCGGTGAAGTAGTGATGATGTTTTAAATTAAAGATATTCAATTAATATGTACCTGTGAAGATAATAAGCAAGAGAAACAAGTCAAGAGATATGTAGAATAATATTAAGAGCATCAACTAGAGAGCAATGGAGCAGTCATCATACATGGAAACAAGTTATAAACTCATACCCATTTTTACGAATGTAATGATTATCATAAAGTACGATGTGGCGTGCAACCAATTCCCAATCTCAATTAATACTGTTGCAGCGTGCAACTCGATCCCAACATCAATAAAACACTGTTTCGGTGTGCGAATTGTGGTAATTTTTGACATATTTGCAAATGCCAAGATTTTATCTGCATTTGCGATGGAGGGCTAATTGCATTTGCGAGATTTTTGTCACATTTAAGATGTTTGACTGTCTGATGCACTGATCACATTTGCGATCAGTGTCTCCCATTCGTGGACATCACATTTACGAACAAGTATTCACAAATGCGACGTCTGCAACTAGGTAAAAGAGGGGGGAAAAGGGACTTAGCTCATTTTACACCATTTCTCAACTCCATACACTCTAGAGGCAATTTTTAAAGAACTTTTCTTCCCAAATTCATTGGTAAGCAACTCTAATTTAGTCTATATCAATTACTCATTACTTTCCATGAGTTTTTAACATCAAATCTACGAATTCCATGGTAGAAATTAGGGATTTTGGGTAGATTTAGGAATTTTGTAGAATTGAGATTTATACCTCAATTTGAGGTCAGATTTCAAACAAATCACATACTAGGCTCGTGGGTGAATGGGTAATCACTTTTTGGTCCGAATCTTGAATTTTGACCAAGCAAGCTATCACGACCCCAACTGATAAGCCGCAACGAGCACTCGGTACCTTACTCAACCGAGTACCAACATAACATATCTTTCTTATCATACTTTCATTGAAATATGGGCCAAACGAGCCATCTAGTACTAGCCATAATAGACATAGGGGAATACTCAATATAGGACGACCCAACCTGATTTAAATTTTTTTTATACATGTGACATACGGGCCTATATAGGCAACATGATCATTTGCAAACTCGAAACATAGGCTGGCAAGGCCTTACAAGCATCCGTATACATGGTATATATCTACAAGCCTATAAGAGTACATATATATCATTGTATGCGGTAAAATCGGGGGCCCGATTTCCCCATCATTATGTCACCTCACGGGCATGCTTCTCTAGACTCGAAGCCAAGTCTGAGACCCACCCTCGGGAATTGTCAGGTACCGGCCCGGGGGCATTGCGTACTAATGGCTATAGTGCGGGAGAGGGGAATTCCTATGGCACACGACCAAGTCTGACAAAGCCGACCTGCCCGAAGTCTCTATCAAGGTGTCACGTCTAGTCGTCCCATCTCCATGCCTTTACAGATAATGCATTTTGTACTATAACGAGATCCCCCTCCTATATAAAGGGGATCCTCACCACTTTGTAAAGGACGTCTCCTATTATTCCAAACAAGATCAATAACAACTTTCTCTCTCTACATATTCTCTCGACGCTATCGTGATTGCTTATTACTTTCATACTTGTTCTCTATTTATTGCTTGATATCGGCCATGAAGAGCCTCCTTTAATTATATTCTAACTGTTAGTCTCCTCCCGGTTACTCCCAATAGCTCGAGCCCGAGCTCGAGCCCGAGCCCGAGCCCGAGCCCGAGCCCAGGCATCGACCTCGAGGTCCTTCATCGGTTACCCCAAGGCCTGGATAGCTAGCTCCTCGGTTTGATTATAACTCTGCTTTCGTTCGTAATTTCGCCATTAAGCTTCACATATCTCGAATCCACTACTTAAACAGCCAACATAAAAATAGATCTCGTATTTTTAGAGTCCCATCAACAAATTTAATTGTTATTACCATTTTTACGGTAAATAGTTTGGTGTCCACCGTGGGGCTAAAAATAATAGTGATTATTTTCTTGGTGGTTTTATTACACAACACAAGTTATCTTTCACACTTTTTCTTGTCCAAGATCTTCAATTTCAGGACAAAATGTCTGGCTCGGTGAACAGAGTGGGAACAAGAACCTCGAAAACAACAAAGAGAAGGACATGACTATTCTAGATGTCGGTACACCACCGAGCTCAATCCGGGTGGAAGGAGAGCCTCTCCGACATGACGTCCACATGATTATTCGAGGAACCGACGTTCCCTAAGGATCCATGTTCAAACAGACGAGAACGTCTACCATGGAAGAAGGCCAAGCCGAAACCGCATGCCCGAAGACACTTTTGTGTTTAGCGAGGAGGACATCAAGGCCATGATAGAACTGCACAACGATGCGCTAGTGATCTCGTTTCTTTTAAACAATACCAGGATAAAGCGCGTGCTCGTAGATCTAGGCAGCTCAGCCAACAATTAGATCAGAGGTAGTAGAACAACTGGGGCTGCTCAATCGAGCCACCCCATCCCTCGAGTCCTCCGCGGCTTCAACATGACCAACGAAGTAACGAAAGGAGAGATCACCCTCTCGACCGACACATCTGACGCGATTCAGAACACCAAGTTACAAGTTATTGACGGCGACATAAGGTACAATGCATTACTCGGCAGGCCTTGGATACACAACATGAGGGCAGTACTGTCAACCCTACACCAGATGATAAAGTTTTCCACTAAGGACGACATCATGACCATACATGGAGAACAGCGGGCAGTGAAAGAAATGTTCACAATCCACCATAAGGTGTCAATCCCCACGTGCCCGATCTCGGATGAGGTTAAGAACACACAGACCCTAGAGGATGATAAAGAAGATTTCTTCGCTCCTCAAACCTTTATTACCCCCAAAGAATCAGACGTGACTAAATCGATAGTCGAAGAGCTGGAGCAGACCATTTTAATCGAGCACCTCCCGGATCGTAAGGTATACCTTAGAACGAGGTTAACCCCCAAGCTCAGGACATGGTTCATTCAATTCCTTAGTAATAATATTGATTGTTTTGCTTGGTCCCACTTAGATATGACAGGAATTCTGCCAGAAATACCCTTCATAGGCTGAGCATCCATCCCAAATTTAAACCCGTAAAGTAGAAGAGAAGACCATATTCTGAGGTAAAACACGCCTTTATCAAAGAAGAGGTAATGAAACTTCTTAAAATCGGATCCATTAGAGAGGTAAAGTACCCCGAATGGCTGGCCAATGTAGTAGTAGTGCCCAAAAGGGGAAACAAGCTAAGAATGTGCGTAGATTATTAAGACTTGAATAAGGTGTGGCCCAAAGATTCCTTCCCATCGCCTAATATCGATGGCCGTCCAGGAGACCCTCACCTTTGTCGATGCCTACTCGGGTACAATCAAATCCAGATGAACCCTGAGGACAAGGAAAAAACCTCGTTCATCACAAAGTATAGTACCTACTGCTACAACGTAATGCCCTTCGGGCTAAAAAATGCAGGGGCAATGTACCAACGCCTAGTTAATAAAATATTCGAGCATTAAGTAGGTAAATCAATGGAGGTATATATTGATGATATGATAGTTAAGTCCCTTCGTGCGGAAGACCATTTGACCAATTGGTAGGAAGCTTTCGACATCCTCAAAAGTTACAACATGAAGCTCAACCCCGAGAAGTGCGCCTTCAAAGTGGGTTCGGGCAAATTCCTAGGCTTCATGGTTTCAAACAGGGGGATCGAGATAAATCCCGACAAAATAAAGGACATCGAAGAAATCACGATGGTGAACAATGTAAAGGCCATCCAACGGCTAACAGGGCGGATAATGGCCGTAGGCAGATTCATTTGAAGGTCATCAAACAAAAGCCATCATTTCTTCTCTTTACTCAAAATAAAGAGCAACTTTGAATGGACTCTAGAATGCTAACATGCCCTATAAGAACTAAAACGATACCTGACTAGCCCACCATTGCTACACACGCCAAAAAAGGATGAAACATTATACCTGTATCTGGCTGTGTCTGAAATAGTGGTAAGCGGCGTGCTGGTTCGAGATGAGAAAGGCACATAATTTCCTATTTATTATGTAAGTCGAACCGTGGGGGATGCCGAAACCCGGTATCCCCATCTAGAAAAATTGGCTCTCACACTGATAAGTGCCTCGCATAAGCCGAAGCCCTATTTTTAATGTCACCATATTTGCGTTCTATCGACGTACCCCCTTCGGAGCATACTGCACAAACCTGAGCTATCAGGCCGATTTGCCAAATGGGTCATCGAACTCGGAGGGTATGATATCGAGTATCAACCTCGAACGGCCATCAAGTCCCAAATTCTAGCAGACTTCATAGCCGATTTTTTCCATCCCTCGTACCCGAGGTAGAGAGGGAACTTTTAATAAAATTAGGCACGTCATCCGGGGTATTGACCCTGTTCACACATGGCACCTCAAGCATAAAAGGATCCAAGCTCGTTATAGTCCTAAAGCCACCCATTGGCGGCATAATCAAACAATCCATAAAGACCACTAAATTTACTAAAAACAAAGCCGAGTACAAAGCTGTGATTGCAGGTTTAGAATTGGCCAAAAGCTTGAGAGCCGAGGCCGTCGAGGCAAAATGCGATTTGCTCCTCGTAGTAAGCCAGGTGAATGGAAGCTACGAAGCTCGAGAGGACAGGATGGAGAGGTACTTGGATAAAATCCAAATCGCATTGCGTCGCTTCAAAGAATGGACCTTAGTCCATGAATCTCAAGAGCAGAACAGCGAGGCCGATGCCCTCGCAAATCTAGGATCTTCTGCTGAAGAAGAGGACCTACTCCCCGGAGCTGTTGTCCAATTGTTTAAATTACTAGTCGAGGAAGGTCACGTGGAGATTAATTCCACCAGTCTAACATGGGATTGGAGAAATAAATATATTAATTATTTAAAAGATGGGAAGCTGCCCATGGATCCAAAAGAATCGAGGGTCCTGTGAACCAAAGCAACCCGGTTCTCGTTCAATGAAAATGAGACTCTATGTAGGAGAATCTTCGATGTCCCCCTGGCGGTATGTTTAGGGCCATATGACACAAATTACGTACTCTAAGAGATCCACTAGAGTACATATGGAAATCATTCCGGCACCGATTCCTTGGTCCGGAAGGTGATTAGAACAAGCTTCGTCTGAAAAGTGAAACAAATACTAGAGATTCACTCCCATGATCCACCAACCCAGCGAGCAACTACATTCCATTTTATCACTATGGCCATTCGTGAAAATGGGAATGGACATCGTTGGCCCTTTGCTGACGACACTAGGTAAGGCTAGATTCATTTTATTTATGACTGACTACTTTTCAAAATAGGTGGAAGCACATTCCTTCGAGAAAATAAAAGAAAAGGAAGTCATCAATTTCATATGGGATCACATCATATGCTGGTTCGGAATCCCATCCGAAATAACGTGCGACAACAGGAGGCAGTTCATCGGGAGAAAGATAGCACAGTTCCTTGAAGATAACAAAATCAAGAGAATCCTGTCGACGCCTTACCATCCATGTGCAAACGGCCAGGCCGAATCCACAAATAAAACAAACTGGAGAGCGCCAAGGGAAAATAGAGAGAAACGTTGCCCGAGGTGTTATAGGCATATCAAAAAACTTCAAAATCAAGCACCAGGGAAACACCTTTCTTTCTAGTATACGACACCGAGACTTTGATACCAGTAGAAGTTAGGGAGTTGAGCGCCAGATTCCAGCACACTAATGAGGGATAGAACAATGAGGCCATGACAACGACCCTCAAGCTACTCGATGAAAAGTGGGAAGCCTCGCTGATCCGGATGGCCGCCCAGAAGCAGATAATCGAAAGATACTATAACAAAAGAACAAATCTCCGATATTTCGGGATCATGGACTTAGTCCTAAGGAAGGTTACTCTCAACACCCGAAACCCTTATGAAGGAAAGCTGGGCCAGAATTGGGAAGGACCGTACCGTGTCCTCGGAATAGTCGGCAAGGGATCCTATAAGCTTTGAACCATGGGGGCGAACAACTTCCGAGCAACTGGAATATATCGATGCTTAAACAAAATTACTGCTAGGGCACCAGATTGGAAAAATCAGCAAAAATCCTCGAGCAAACGTTGTACTCTTTTCCTTCGACCGAATTTTTATCCCGAAATGGGTTTTTGCCGGCAAGGTTTTTAACGAGGCAACATCCACGCGCTACCTAAGGAGGACCCAAAAAGCTTACAAGGTTTCTTTTGCGAACGCTGGGGGAACCCCATTGAGAGGTCATTTACTTGGAGGAACCATGGAATGACTAACTAAGTTCCAATAGGAAATAATGTACCGGGCCAAATGGTCAAAAGAGCCGTGTCCGCACAAGTCGGGCTCACGGCAACAAAACAACACGTACTCATGCCAAACAATCAAAGAACATCTTTCGCCAAAGCATCTCATACTCCAAAGAAAATTCAACATTTTCACTGCAAGGATCCCTCCACCAAGAACGCTTCAAAATACTTGGAGACTAGTGTTAATAGCTCAGCACCCGCATGGCCTCAGGGTTAGAACTCCGTACTCATAAGCCTTAAATGAGGCAACTCCAAGCTCATGAGTAACGACCTCTAAGCCTGAGCAAACTCGATGAATCGGAGACTATCGCCAATCGCCATTCACTTAAAAACCTGAGGCCGCAAGACCCCGAGTGGGCAAACTCGATCTAGCAAGATCTAATTAATATAGCAATAAAATTGTAAGACCTCAACAGGCATAAAAAAACTATAATACCTCAACAGGCATGAAAAAAATTGTAAGACCTTAATAGGCATGAAAAAACTGTAAGATCTCAACAGGTATGAAAATTTTGTAAGACCTTACTACAGGCATAAAACTCGATCCCGAAGTTTAGGCTATATGTCGCATTTGTAAGACTCCCGAAAGGGCATACCCTCAATGTAGACACCTAAAATTCCATACTCGGGGATCAAAAATAGCTCCATCCAAACACAAATGACTACGGTCAATACGGCTGCACCAGCCAAATTAACGCAACTCGAGGACGCTCGACCGTCGCTATAAAATCATAGGCCATTACTTCAAATCTACTTCGAAAAAACTGGTTAAACATGCTACCCTCGACAGGAAAAAGAGCTTCGACCATGTCAGCTCCAAATCACAAGGCTTCGAGCTACTCAGCCTAGGAGCTAAACCTTCCGAGGTGCTCGAACATCACCGCAAACGACTTGAATTCGAGGTTCTTCTTGGACCGACGATGGGTCAGGAAAAATCATTTCAAAAAGTCCTTAACTAGAGGAAAACAAAGCCTATATATGCCTAATAGCAAAGCATAAGAGCCATTGTCGCCAACCTAACGAGCCTCAGGGCCACACATTAAAGGTTCACAATGACTAAAAGCATAAGAGCCACTGCCGCCAGCTTATAATTTGAAAACTTGAGGGTCAAAATGAGCTCACGTCATTCGGAGACTGGACCCAAAATAGTTAACTATACACGCCTAAGGGCAAAGTGTAAGAGTCGTCGTTGCCAGCCCACACAAATACAAACTTGAGGGTCGATTGTGCTAGAGTCGAAACCCGACTCGGAGACTGAACCCAAAATAGTGAAAACACAAATGCCTAAGAGCAAAACACAAGAGCCATTATTGCCCGACCATGTAAATGGTAGAAGATAACCATAAGAGCTCTAATGCCAGCTTACATTAAAGGTCACATCGACCAGGTCCGTAAAAGCCCCCGAGCCTGCCTAACATGACCTAGGGTCCGTATCACGAATCTAAAGATTCTTGCCAATTCTGAAAATAGGAGCACCCGGCCAAATTTTGGACAAAAAAATGGGAGTGGAAGAAACAAAGCCACATGGTTTACTTTATACATGTGCCAATATGAAAAGTACTATATACAAACGGGAAAATTAACAGGAAAATAAATAGGATCCAGATCTATCGCCGAGCCTATATTCTCAATGACTCCAAGGTTTACACCCTGACAACTATGAGTCCCCCGAAGGCCCCTTCTCAATGGCATCTTCCCTCTCTAGGGATCCGCCCTTATTTTTAGGACCACCCGAGCTGCCATCCGACACACCTCCATCAGCCTGTTTTTGGGAAACCCGCCAGACATGATCCACAGCTTGAGGTAAATTTGTGCTAGCCCCCTCAAACACCCCCTCAACACAAGCATTTGCGACAATAGCTTCCTCCCCGTGCGAGGATACAAGTGCCTCGGCTTCGGCTTTGATCCGAGATAGTGCAGTTACCAATTCGGAATAGAGACCTCTGTACTTTTCACTATCCTCCTTTGCACCTTGAAGCTGACGCTCGACTAAGGTAACCTTCCCCCGGAAGGTATCCCTCTCAGAAGTCATTTCGTTTATGTACCGATTGAGCTCGGCAATTTCAACATCTCTGGCCCGAAGCTCCCCTCTCAGCAGGGCGTTTTCCTTCTCAAACTGCACAAATCAAGTTCGAGATGTTAAAAGCAATATAATCTCACAAAGATTCAAAAAATAGTAAATGGGGATGAGTAACCTTCTCGGTAAGATAGGCTTTCACATGCTCACGGTGGTTCACCTCATCATAATACTGGGTGAAAGCTTGGTTGTAAAGCACTTTAGCCTGAAGTCACATAGAAGGACAAGTTAGAAAAACGAAGATTAGAGCAGCTCAGAGCGGTAGACAAGGTTAGCAAAAATTAACTGCTAGCAAAGTCTTCCCATCTTGTCGAAAATGAATGAAGAATCAACCTCGAGACCTCTCTCGAGAACGGTTGGCGACCTCTCAAGTGCATCTCCGCCTTTGACTAGTGCCCCTGCTTCAGAAGGCTCTTTACACAGGGAATCTTGCACTCTATACGACGGTAGTATCACTACCTGAGGGGAATCAACAATGATCAAATGGTTAACTGGATCAGTCAAAGTCTTCGTCCCTTGTTCACCCTAGACCCTAAAGCCATGCCCCTCCGAACTGCCCACCAAAGGCGTTTTGTCATGTCTCAAACCTGGGGGCGAGACTGGCACCCAGTGCCGTACCTATCCTTGTGTACCAATGTATAGCTAAGGGATTCTGAACATATGATGTCATACTTTGGCTAAACCACTGGACAGTTACTCATTGCCCATTTTAGCTCCTTTTTGACTTGTTTTTACTTGGTTTCTTCATCATTACCTCTAGATCACATACAACCTGTAAAATAGAAGTAAACGACATTAAATACATGATTTTATCACTCAAACATAGCAAAAGTATAGGTTTAAATACAAGATAAGTTGGTAAAATACCAACTTATCAAACCCCCAAACTTAAACTATTGCTTGTCCTCAAGCAATGAAAGCGACAAAATCCCCTCCCAAGTAGTTAACTCAACAATGCATCCATATCATGCCAAGCCAAATAGGTCTACTATAAGCACAAAAAGATGACTTTGATTGGTACCAATAATTACTCAAAAGCATATGAATTATCAAGCACTTCTCGTGAACTTCATTATACTTCAAGTGCTCAAACACTAATGAAAATCAAAGTAGCAATCAAGTCATGACACTAAAGCTTCAAAATTTGCCTCTCTATCACAATCAACTTTCTTTTGTCATTCCTTCCAATTGAAAATAGGATTAAATCCACAACTCAAATCTCATGTGGCCTCACATTTAAGAGAGGATCCCACACTCATAAATCTTAATTCAAAACAAAAATGGGATATCAAAAGGAATGAATTAACTCTCTGTCAAAAATGTTCAAATGCATACAAGTAGTACTATAGGCTTACTCTTCATGTATTCCTCCATTAATATAGACAACTTAGTTCAAAATCAATTAGGACTTAAAGGGTTGTAGTTTAGGCTTTTGGTTAAGGTAGGGCACAATTTTGGTTAAAGTGACTCAAAACTTCCCCAAGCACTTCAAAATTTACAATCAAAGTACACTTCCTTCAAAACGTTCTCCATCCTTTCTTCACTTTTCATTCCACACCTAGTCTTCCCTTTATTCATAACTTCTTATCATTTTATTCTTTTTATTTTAAAATCAAAGAAGGTTCCATTTTTTTTCTACCTTCCACCTTTTTAAACAACTTCCATATTACAACTTTTCCAACCTTCACCCCCAAACTTAGGCTTTTAGCCTATGTTTACATTTTCAAAGTGCTTAGGGAGGTAGGGTGCCAAAAGCTAGATCAATAAAGAACAAAGGATTAAAGTTTGTAACATGGTTGCCAAAGAATAAAGTTAAAGGCTCAAAATAGATTGAATAAGGAAATATTCAAGGGTGGGAAATTTACGGCACAATGGCGGTCTAAGGAAGGTCTAATATAATTTTTCAAACCAAGTTAGTCTATAATTTCGACTTGAAGCACATTCGGGGCAAGTTCTAGACTACAAGTAATGCAAAAGAACTCACAATAAATCTCACCACACATGGCACATGAACACTCAAGTGGAACACAAAACCAAAATTCAATTAAAACCAATGACTCAGAGAGGTAACATATAGCATAGGAAGCTATTTAGTGAATTAAAGAGCCAAAATTTGAGTCTAAAAGTCATAACATCTTTACTCCAATTGTTTTTATTTTTCAAAAACCAAAAATTCATATGCCGAGGTTTAAATCATGTTGTTACCAAGCAAGCCATAACTTGGTCAATGGTCACAAACCCCAACTCAAACCATTTATTTTTCCTAAATTAATATAAACTCTATCTAACTACAAGACTTAATTCCCTTAAGAAATTTGTCTATCTATCCATCATCGGGAAAAGTCAACAAAAGTTTTCTACAATTACCCGGTTCAATAAGAAAATTGGCATCCTTGGGAAAAGAACTGTGGTATAAAGAAAACGAAGGATATCACCACTAACATAAAACATACTATATAAAAAAAATTAATAAGTTAATAAAAATTAATTTAAGAAGCTAATAAAAAATTAAGAAGCTAAAAAAAATTAAGAAGCTAATAAACATACTAATATAACACATCATATGAAAATACTCTAAAAATAAAATAAAAACAAACACAGTACCAATCTGTCGTATATCCACAATTATATTAGAACAACAGTTATACAAGAAGCCACCCCCAATTAAAGATGTTGCAATGTCCCCAATGCAATAAAACGTGATAGAGTAAAAATGGTGGAAAGTGCTCCCTGAATACTGCATCAAGTGCTCTCCTTGCTGTCTGAGTCAGAATCATCCACCTCTCCTTCTTCCTCGGGCCTAGCAACAGGAATATCATCATCATCCATAGCCATGGTCGATGGTATCTGGTCCTAAGGCTTTAGGACCTTCCACATCCCGTTCACATCCTTCCACATGCGAGTAAAGAATTTGTCTCTTTTCTTCTCCCTTTTCGCCATCTGGGTGTGTGCCTTTTCTAGATTGACATGGGAACTGCTCAACTCACCATGCTTCTTGGCTAGCTCAGTGTATGCCTTCTCCAGTGCCTTGAGGTGATCCCCCTGCTTCCTCTAATCTTTAATGTATTTTTGGAACTCTTTCTTTGAAATGTAAGCAGGTCCCTGGGGAAGGCCAGCTACTAACTCGCGAATCACTCGCATCTCGTCACTAAGCATGGCAAATGGTCCTCCTATAGAGCATGATGGCTGACTACTCCGATCAACCTGAGAAGAAGAACCCAGCTTTCTCTTTTTGTTGTTCACTGTGCCGCCCTCTCCTCTCTTTTTCATTGGATGCAGAGGCTTTCCCGGCTCTATCCAATTGTCCCCTGGAGCTTCTTCCACCCCCGCAAGCTGGCACAGCTTAGTGATAAGCAATGGGAATATCAATGAAGGACTGTTCTGCATCCGATACTCCTTCAATTCATTGATGAAGAGTTCACTAACATTCAGATGAATACCATCAAGGATGTAGTCTATCATCTGAGCTCTTATGACCGGGACGTTCCATATGTTTGAAACATGGGAGATACGACTGCATATGATGGTCAGCCATATCTTTGCTTCGGTAGTGAATTCTTTTGATGTGATCCCCTTCTTCTCAGCTGCCCATGGAACATCTGCACCCGGGCATAATTTGGACACCAACCACTCCCCGAATCACAGTCTTTTTGCCTTAATGGGTCCATGTCGTGGTTTGGCAAATGATAGAAGTCATTCACAGTTTCAGCCCTACAGTGCACCATTTTGCCTCGAATTCTCATCTTGGGCTTTTTTAGCTGGATAGCTGGGAGGTTGGTATAGAACTCCCTCACCCATTGCTCATTGGCTTGGCAAGGTTGAGGGGCAAAACAGTTCCATCCCATGTCCATTAGCCTTTGATAGAACTCGGGAAGATGTTTCAGGACATCATCCATCAGTATACCGCTTTCTGGAAGTACCTTCTTCGAGATCAGGTTTTCAAAGTACCGTTGTTGACACTCCAATGACAAGAATCGGTCTTGGTCAAAGTTCTGTTCAACTTCCATGGAGTTGTCACTTGCTGATCCTTCAGAGTTCGAGCTCATTTTCCAATTATAGTACCTACCAACAAATGATAAGAGTGAAGACATGGTATGGCTATGAAGAATAGTGCAAAATGACTCAAATACGCCAAAGGAATGATCGGACAGTTGAAACTCAGACTTAGAATTTTTTTTAGAATTTATAGATTTTCAAGTGTCAGCTCTCTAATATTGCAATTCCCAAAAAATTATCACAATTGCGATATTATCAGGCCTCGAATTTGTGAAAAATACTTCGTAATTACGAAGAACACTGGGACTGATAAGTTCACATTTGCGATGAAACCTTTACAATTGCGAAGGTTGCTGGGATTTGAGTTTTTCGCAATTGCGATCACTTTTTTGCAAATGCAAAAAGGCCTTCTCAATTACGATGTCATCATCCCCAGCCTCACCTTTTTCAGAGAAAAGTTTTTAAGCCCTACAATTGTTCAATCCAAGTCATTTTTAACGAACCCAAGCATCATTCAAGCATAAATCATGCACTAAACTTCATAGACGACCATGAATCAGAAAATGTCGATGTTTTGGCCAAGAATTTCATTCGATCATTTCATCGAACACATAAAAAACACAAAAACTTCACTTCTATTTGACAAACTTTGGGTACTCAGACTTTCCCAATTTTTTTGCAACGAACATAATCGCAACTCTCAACCAATCCTCACCCAGAAATTAACATAAGTTTTGAAAAATAATTTGAACAATTTCGGGCAAAGAATGATGCCCATTTGGACTCTAGGGTTGTAGAGAATCGAGAAGAATAAAGGAGAAGATGAAGAAGAAGAAGAAGAAGAAGAAAGAGTGATTGAGATTTCATACCTGGATCCTTGCAATGAGGAGTGAGAGTTGAAGGAGTTTACAGTGGTAAGGGTGAGCGAGACAAGATTTGAGAGCCTTAGGCATTTTTGTTCAAAATGAGAAAGAGTCTATTTTTACCTCTTAGAAGTCGCAATTGCGACAGACCCTTCGCAATTGCAAAGGTCAATGAAACCTGCTTCTGTCGCAATTGCGACAAAATGCTGGGATTTGTGATGGGTAAGTTTCACAAATGCGAACTATCTTTCACAAATGCAAAACCTGCCCCTACATTTTCAACAACTACTGGTTTTGGCTCTCCAGGTCACTCCGATATGCTCAAATCAACTCCAAAAAATCTAAAATTTGGCAGATTAGTCAAAAATAATATTTTAAGCTATTCTAAAAAAGAAATTTTTTAAAAATAATTATTTTTTTTGAAAAACGATGGGTTGCCTCCTACCAAGAGCCGCATTTAATGTCGTGGCACGACTCAAGTCAACTTTACCACTTTTCTCTCCACTTGGATGATATGAATTGGGCACCTAGCTTTGAATAAAGCTTGTGACCACGAGCGATGGGGGTGGTAATTTGACAATCAAGCCAAGCCTTACATTCTTCATTTTGCACTTCTTGGCTTTCATGTGAGGAATGTCATTTTGCCTTCTTGTTCCATCAAATTGTAAGATGTACGGTTCATGCCTTTCCTCCTTGCAATCCCTCATTGATTCATGTAGTTAAATTCTCATATCACCACACAATTTCAATGTTGAAAAATGCTTGAAATGTGACTTCAAACCTCCAAGTTGCAATATTTCTTGGATTTTGACATCCTCTTCTTCCCCCGGACTAGAGTCAATCTCAACTAAATTTTCATTTACACCGGTTGACTCTAATTCCATTTTTTTCTTGGCATCATTAACACTCAAGGAGTCGGTTGGCGGATGTTCAATTCTTGAATCCTCGAAGTAAGCTCACTTTCATCCTCGGAATTGGACTCTTCTTGGCTTCCTTCCACACTCTCAAGTTGGTGGGCATAGTGAGCCTCAACTAATATTTGCATTTGATCTTTCAACGTGTAGATATGTTCATCATTGTGAGCCAAGCCTTGTTTCAAGTCCTCGAGTGCAAAGTTGTGCTTATCCTCATTTTCAAGAATGGTCTCCAACATGAGCATCATTTTCTCCTTTTGAGCATTTGAGAGTTCTTCTTGGTATTTATCAAGTGCCAAGGAAGGATTTTCAATATCAATCTCCAAGTAAGGTTTTTGTCTATCATTCACTTCCGAGGCTATTTGAACCCTTAAGGCTTCGATTATTTCATCCATTTGTGAGTGCAACCTTTCAAGTGCCAAGTCATTTTGAAGACTTTCTCCAAAAGCTCCTCCAAGGAATTTTTCTCCTTGTTTCCTTCTTCAAGTAAACACTCCAACATAAGCTTGAACTCTCCACTTTGTCCATACTCAACTTCTTCCACTTCCATGACCCTATAATTTTTATCACAAAAAGTAGAATCATCATAGCGGAGACTTGGTGAAGGGAAGGACAAATAAGCACAATCATCCCAATGACCATTTTGAAAACCACACTTATCACAAATACTCCACTCATGGGTTTGAGATTGTGCGCACAATCCACCCCAGGGAGAATTTAAACAATGTTGCCATGAGTGTGGTCCTCCACAGTAAGGACAAGGGTCATCAAAGTATGAACAACTACCATCCGACCAATTTTCATCACATGATGCCATTTTGCAAAAATAAGAAAATAAACAAGAAACAACAATAAAAATAGACCAATGTAAGAAAAATTAATTACACAAATATTTCATAAGTTTGGACCACGGCACTTACGCTTATTTCTCAAACAACCTAAATTACGCCAAATTGTTCCCCGGCAACGGCGCCAATTTTGATGACGTCCAAATCCACTACTAAAAAGTAAATGGACACGGTCTCATGCAATATAATTTATCCGACTATGAGTCGGGGTCGAATCCCACAGAGAATAATGTGTAGGAGATTAGGAATATAAGAAAATTATCACTTATCATGCAATGCTAAACAATAAGCATTTGGTTTGAAAATATTTTATATCTAAACACAGAAATGTAAACCAACCTATAAAGCAAGTAAAATGATAAATGGCTACAAGTATGGTTGCATTGGGAATTACATTCAAGTAACGACCCAATATATTTTATAATTTTACAAATATGAGCAAGTTTATGTTAATTAGCCACGGATAATAATTCTATATTAGCTTCTTCCAAAGACTAAAAAGACTTCCTAATTGAATTATCCCTAAAACAATTAGGAGATTAAGCACACTCAAAATGGCTACAAGTAGTTCAATCCTATCCCTAGGTAGAATCTATAAAATGAGGGTTAAAACCTCATGTTCTTGTTAATTAATCTTTTCGAACCCCAAATTATATTTTTTAAAATTAATTCGGAGTTAATGGGCGAGTCCTAGGGTTAGTTAATCCCTTTGGAAATATTAATGAATAAGAATAATTAAAGTAACAATAACTCAGTTCATAAAAGATTAAAAATCATTCAATACATAAGCATAACAAGGTATTTAATCCACACTTTAAATAAGAATATTTCCATAAACAAGATTCAAGTGTTGGAAATAAATACTACACACTTAAATATTCAATACAAAATAAGAAAATAAAAAAATAAACATAAATGGGAAAGAAAATCTTAACCACAAGCTTGAAATATTCAAAACCCAAGTGTGTGTGCAAAACCCTAGCTTCAATATTTGTTCTCTCTAGTTCTAGGAACTGAAAATAAGCTAAAGATATTTTACAAATGAGCTGATTTGAGTATTAAAGGGTTTGGGGTAAAAAATATGAAATTCCAGAACTGTCCAGTTTTCACGCCCAGTTTCTTCATTGCGTTTGCGCTCAAGCCTTCGTGTTCGCGAAGGCTTACTTTCCTTAGTCAACGCGTTCGCGTTTGCATCTTTGCGTACGTGAAGGTTCATGTTCTGCTTCATCGCGTTCGCGTGGTATACTTCGCGTTCGCGAAGGTTTATGTCCTGCTGCATCGCGTTCGCATAGTGTACTTCACGTTCGTGGAGGTCTAGCTGCCTGCTTCTTTGCGTTCGCGTAATACTTTCGTGTTTGCGAAGAGTAAACCGCTAGGTAGTTTCTCATTGCCCATTTAAGCTCCCCTTTGACTTGTTTTTACTTGATTTTTTTACCATTATCTCTAGATCACATACAACCTATAAAATAGAAGTAAACGACATTAAAGATACGATTTTATCACTCAAACATAGCAAAAGTATAGGTTTAAAGACAAGATATGTTGGTAAAATACCAACTTATCAGCCACATTGCAAGATAACTCCAAATGCTGACTAAATGTCAATATAAAGCTGGACCGACAAGGCCGTCTACAACTGACAAACCAACCAAATATATATACAAGGTCTGCAAGCCCAGCATATTGCACTAACTGACAGGATATGTCTACAAGCCTCTACCGATAGATATACTATGATCGGAACAACTCCCCGATCGACTCATAACATATATACATATATATAAAGATGTACATAAGGCTCTAGACCCCGAAACTCCGAAAGGCATGGAGCTTATCGATCAAGATGAACTCGAGCAATACTTATTGAGAGGCCTACCCGTCTGTCTGTCTGACCTGCACATATGAAATGTAGCGCCCCCAGAAAAGGGACGTCAGTACAAAATAATGTACTAAGTATGTATGGCAATATACTAAAAGCTGAAACTGAACTGATAATATAATAACTGCAAGTAGCTGGAAGTCAAAGATAATCTGAAGATATGTTTACCTGCTAATATTGACTTAACTCTCTCAATATAGTAAGTAAAATAGTTGTCCGGTCCTATAAGGCTCGGTATATATATAACTGCTCTATTGTAGTAGGCTCTCTCATAGGTGCTCGACCATACTAGGCTCTGTATCTCGACCAACTGGGCTCACTCATAAGTGCTCGACCACAGTAGGCTCAGTATATATATAACTGCTCTATCGTAGTAGGCTCGCTCATAGGCGCTCGACCATACTAGGCTTTGTATCTCGACCAACTAAGCTCACTTATAAGCACTCGATCACAATAGGCTTGGTATATAACTTACCATCTGATCAGAGGTTGCCTAATAGGGGCCTGCCCATCGATTATAGCTCGATGGTAATGAAAATACTTTTAATACTGTATATACATAGACTCTCTACTCTCTTGACTGGAAGAAGGAAATACTCAGTTGAACGTGAAGTCCCGATATGGAGAATATTGTAACTTACAAAACTAGGAAAATATACGTAATTTGCGAGACTAGCAAAATATACGTAAATTTCGAGATACAAATTTTTCTTTAAGTCTCGTTATCAAATTTATGTAATTACGATATCATGCTAAATGAAAGAAGAGCTTAGCCTTAACATATTTAGAGTAGGTAAAATTCCGTATTATATTTAGTTGGAAAACCTTCGTTGATTGAACGGAACTTGCCTCCGCTCCTTAAAAATTCTGGAACGAAATAACCAATCTTTGTTTCCTTGAAACTGAGAAGGAAACGTTTCTGATTCTTAAGAACTTGGGTTGGATAACGTTTTTTAGAATTGGGAGGAACAATATTTCTGTCCTTTTAAGTTTTGGAAAGACTTACATTGAATTCGTTTTGGTTCATAATAGTGTTTAGCATCTAACTTAGTTAGTCATCACTTTTCATTTAAGACTAGGTTTACAACTAGGCATAAGTGACTTATTAGTTACATTCTTGACATGGTAGATGCTTGCCATATGTTTGGGAATAATTTATTAATTATTTATCCGCTTACTAATTAACCGGGTAATGTTCCGTTACCCGTATAATTTAAAAATTATCTCAACTTAATTACATACTACTCTCTTTTAACATACCTTGTATACCGTACTAGCATGGTCATATAGTACCTTGTATGGCACTAGTCCATAAATACCGAGTATTTTAGCCCGAGCCATATATTTTTCCAACATGCTGAATTTGGACAAAAATTCATTTTCTTTGACTTGATTCCCCTATCACCTTCATGAATTTACACATCACTTATTTGAAATAGCATAATCCTTATAATCTCCAAATAATCTTTTCCTTGGACTGATGTCAACTACCTTACAACAAATTCAACGTAAAATACTGCACGGTGAAACATTATCGTAACTTATTATTACGAAGTGTAACATCATCGTAATGTAATACTGCTGGGTGCAGCACTGTCGTAACTTAATACTGCGAAGCGTGACATCACCGTGATGTAATACTGCAAGGCATAATATTGTCATAATATATTACTGTAGAGGGTAGCACCATCGTAATATTTTACTGCAAAGCATAACATCGACATAATATTGTGGGGCGTAACATTATTCCCTCTTTTGGAACATTCATCATCGAATCTTGACTGATGCACTTATCATTTTCATAACTTAAATCTTCCGAATACTTTAGAACTTCCCTTGCCATCTAGGCGACTGTCCTTTGAAGAGTCCAAAGTCGAGGGTATTCCCCTTAGGTCTCCTTCTCACACCACAACTTGTAGTTGGAATCTTTCTAATCTCGTATCTGTTGCTACCCTTCATCATACAGCATGTACGATTTTGACCTTTAAAGTGCCCAATCTCTAGGCTTAATATGTAGAGCGTGATAAGATGTCCCTTTGGGCATCTACGAGTATACTGAACTTCTTCGCTCGGTACTTTGTTGAATTCATTGCTATATCTCATCGCATAGGTCCGTTTAGTCATCCGTATGAATTTACTGCCATAACTCTTACTTTAATTTATCATTTCTAAGGTTTGCTGCCAAATCCCAGCTTACTCTCATTGCTTATTCCATAGGTATAAATTTAAGTCCTTTAATGCTTCCTCATTACTATTCATCTTTAGAATGATGGCCCACTCTCATCTCATACTTTGTGACTTTTGTCCATCTATTGTTGATTCACCTCAATATTGATCTATAATATACCACCGATAACTTGAAATTTCTTATGTAATACTTTGCCACTAAGGCTTACGTTATATCAAGGAATATTTGAAGTGATTCCCATAATCGTATTTCATCATGTCTCAATGTGATTCACCATATGGGGTATCCTAATTTTGTGCTACCAGCAATATCTTTTCTCCTTATCTTTTTTTTTTCCAATTATTTATTCAAATGAAGGCCCAACCATCATCCTTTATCTGTCACAATTATACCCTCATTTTATTACCAGGTCAACATTTCATTCCTTCTAAATGCTATTAATCTTAGACTCCTTTGAGTTTATTAAGGCTATAGTAAGCTTTATATAACATAGAGAAACTGTTTGCTCTTCTTGTTTTCATGGGCTTAATCCTAAAGAATTATCCATTCTCATCACTTTTTCACTTGCCTTTCCTCATCGTTACTTTCCGTTTCCTTAAAACTTTGTCAATCTACCATTAGCTTGCGACCTATATATATCAATTTATAAACTTTCCTTCAACTTGCTTGCACCATAGATTTTCTTATGTTATTTTAGAACATTAAGCGAGACATCACATTGTCTCCAACTTTTCTCTATTCTCTTAACTAGATCTCCCAGTACTTAGAAACCATAGGCTGGAAGATATGTACGATGCCGCTATCACTCCTGCTTATTAGATCCTCGTGCTTATAGCCTTCTATCCGAAGTATGGACTATTCACGATCTTCTGCTTTTGAGTATCTCGTACGTTGTTTGCCTTTACCTTACTTACCTTAAAATTTTGCATCATACCTTCTATCTCTTTCCTGACCTCCCTTCCACCTAGGTGTAATTCATGTCCATAAATTGAATCTCTATTATAATACTCGCGCCTCTGCTACATACACAATCTGATGAGAGCTTCGTACTGACTTCTTATGAGGTTGGTACTTCTTCTAACTGACTTTCTTGTAGAGCCATTATAGATTATGGTTGTTGTGTTATTTCTCTTGAACATCTGATACTAAGAGTGATTCTGTCATATTCTCAAGCACAACTTTTATAATCTTTTCTAGGTCCAATAATCAGACTCCTTATTTACTTGGGTAATGTAATTCTTTAGCTTCCTTTTCCTTCCGATCAGCCTTTATGTAGGCTTAAGCTATCTTTCGATCTATGGCTCATTGTATCAGTTATTACCTTAGCTTTTCATGGGTGTTATGGAATATCCATGGTACAATCTTCTAACAATTCAATCCTTTGTCTATGCCCTGGGATAAATTCTTCTTTTTAACTTATACCGGAGTCTTCTATGGCTGACTATGATTGTTAACAAATATAATGCTCCAAAATCTTGAGTGTATCCATAATGTACTAACTCTGGATCATTGATTGAATACTTCCTTTTGTTCCATCTCAGCTTTCTTTAAACGTGTGCAATTACTTTTCTGGTCTTTCTACCGTCCGTACTTGGCTTATCTTAGTGCCCACACTTGCCAGAGTTTTTATACAACTCATATGATCTCGAATATTACTTTTAATTCTTACTTCCCGTTCATTAGCCACGGTAGGTGACACTTTCCTTTGTAATTCTTACAATGTTACTGCGAGATAGTTGTTACACGGCCATTTCCTCTTTAGGTCGTTGTGCTTAGGTTGAAGCCTTCTTTCTTATCTCCTCAGCTGGTCTTTCGTTGTAGTACTTAGGGAGAACCCTTGACTCTTGTAAAGCTGTGAGCTTATTACAGACCTTTTTGATGTCCTTACTTGCCTATAATCATCCATAGTTGCTTACTTCCATGCCTTTGTGCTTGTATAGTTGCTTCTGAACTGATATTTTGACTGCCTTCCCAGTGGTACTTTCTTTTATTCCCGTCATACTCATACGATACCCTTAACTACCTCGACTCTTACTTGAATATATCTCAAGTATTATAATGACATTACTGCGAGGCTGAATTCTCCATCTTGGGGTTTACTACATTCATCTTGCATAATCTGTTGATTTGTCCGTAACTTTTTGTCTAGTCATGACTAGGCTCTTTCTGAATCAACTACTAATTACTCATCGGCCCATTCTCATATCCATATTCTGCGTAATCTTTCTTGGGTTATTTCCTTGTCTTAACTTACCTCACGTTCTGGTTACTTATCTATAGATAACATCCCGGCTAGGAATCATTAATTACTTTTTTTTTTGACGTCGTGCTTACATAACGTTTTGGAATCATAGCATATTTGTAACATTTGGATAAGTGTAAATTCTTCCTTTATCATTCCACATTCCCCTCTTTAGGTTAGTACTAGGACTTGGAGCTATGGCGACCTGCATATGGATGTTTTTCCTCTTTATCTTTGATGTCCTTTCACATCATCAATGACCCTCACTCGCCTTGCGGTAATCCTTCTATACCAAGGATAACAAAATTCCTCACTCACGATGGTGACACTTAGTGTAACTAGCACATACAGTCCCTTAAGCTTAACTTTGCTCACATTGCTTGCTTTAGGGAAACGTCTTTCTAAGTGACCATTATCTGAATTCATCATGGATGTTCTTCTGCTGTCTATTTCATCATCGCTGGAACACAATATGAAATTCTCATGATGCCGAGTATTTTCCAATCATTCAGTCCCTAATTCATATTTATTCTATCTTATTTACCCGCCCGTATTGATTTCTACTACTCTAGGGATTAACTCACTCTTCTAGTAGTGGTGTTGGAGTCACGAACTTATTTCTTGAAATGAGGATATAATCTTATGGCCTATACTCTTTTGTTGTCTTATGGCCCATCACCTTTTGTTTCTTTCTTCATTTGACTATAGTTTGTGTAACACTCTACCGTTTTCATCCATGTATCACACCTTATTCACAATTCTTCCTTATCTCTCTTTTAATTACTTTGTTAATATTTCTACATATCCCTTTTCTTGTGAAAACTTCAATACGACATTCTTTCACTTTTTGCTTTCCTTTGCTCTATCCAGTGGCTCTTTAAGTTGCTTAACGTTCTCGCTTTACTAGGGACGCGAGCCATACTAAGGTAATATTTATCCCTTCAAGGCTTATAGTGCATGTCTTAGTAGTACTCATATCTGGCTGCACTATTTTAGAGTGCACCATCTAGGTGTCTCATGAAGAGATCTATTAGCACATTTGCAATATCCTTCGAAAATGTCAACTGATGCAATCAATTCATCCATCATATCTTCTTATACTACTTTTGTTAACCCCCATAGGGCATATCTAGAATGGGTGCGACCAATTGTATATACCTCTGTTACTATTGAATATAACTTAAAAATCTTATATTCCTCTGCCTCAATTATAAGTGTTGTTAACCTTTATTAACTGGGTACCTAGTACCCTTTTTCACCTTGCTCCTTTTACTTGCTGAAACTTATACTTATCTTTTTAATCTCTCATTGTCCTTCACCATAAAGATGGATAGGCATTCTTTCCTTAAGTCTTCTTATCAGGAAGCTTACACTTTTCAGTACACCCATGATCTGCTAAAGACCTTATATTTACCTATTGTAGGCATCATACAAAAATCCAATTCCTTTGAATCAGCTCTTCCACAACTCTCTCTCTTTCCAGCCTTCTTCCCAGATGTAGGCATCGTCTTATTATGAATAAAATAGATTTTCGGAATTTGAATTCTTATAAGTGAGCTCTACCACACGATCTAGACTAAGAAGAAAGAGTGACAATCCTAAGTGCCCTGTAGCCTCCTGCTTATAAGTGTGGTGCACGATACACCCATAAACAAGACTCTACTAGACATGACTTGTAGACTTCCTAGGACAAAACTGCTCTGATACCACTTTTGTCACGCCTCAAACCTGGGGGCGAGACTGGCACCCAGTGTCGCACCTATCCTTGCATACCAACTTGAAACTAAGGGATTCTGAACATATGATGTCATACTTTGGCCATGGGCCACATTGTAAAATAACTGCAAATGCTAACTAAATATCAATATAAAACTGGTCGACAAGGCCGTCATAACTATTACAGCTCAGAAACCAATAAATATACATACAAGGCTTGCAAGCCCAACATATTGCACTAACCGATATGATATATCTACAAGCCTCTATTGATGGATATACTATGATCGGAACAGCTCCCTAACCTACTCATAACATATATACATATATATATATATATACAGATGTACATAAGGCTCTAGACTCAAAAACTCCGAAAGGCATGAAGCTTACCGATCAAGCTGAACTCGGGCAATACTTATTGAAGAGGCCTACCCGTCTGTCTGTCTGACCTGCACGCATGAAATGTAGTGCCCCAAAAAAAGGACGTCAGTACGAAATAATGTACTGAGTATGTAAGGCAATATACTGAAACTAAACTGATAATATAATAAATGCAAGTAGCTGGAAGTCAAAGATAATCTGAAGATATGTTTACCTGCTGATATTGACTCAACTCTCTCAATATAGTAACTAAAATTGCTGTCCAGCCCTATAAGGCTCGGTATATATATAACTACTCTGCCATAGTAGGCTCGCTCATAGGCGCTTGGCAATACTAGGCTCTATATCTCGACCAATTAGGCTCGGTCATAAGCGCTCAGCCTATGATGACCCTGTGGGTCGTCTTAAGAATTAACACCCCGATCCCCTATTAACTACTTTCCTCGAGTTTATTTCTACAATTTTGATTTGCTGGGATGTTCGGTTTTGAGTTTCGAAGAGTTTTGGGACACTTAGTCCCTAAATGAGAGCTTAAGTGTTGGAAAGTTGACCGTAGTCAGAACAGTGTGAAGATGGCCTTGGAATGGAAATTCTATGGTTCTGTTAGCTTCATTGGGTGATTTCGGGCTTAGGGGCGTGTTCGGATTGTGTTTTGGAGGTCCGTAGCTAATTTAGGCTCGAAATGCCGAAGGTTGAATTTTTGAAGTTTTTGGTTTGATAGAGAAATTTTTATTCGAGGGTCGGAATGGAATTCCAAGAGTTGTAGTAGTTGTGTTTTGTCATTTGAGATGTGTGTGCTAAGTTTTAGGTCATTCGGACGAGGTTTGATAGACTTTTTGATCAAAAGCGTATTTTGAGAATTTTGGAGTTCTTAGGCTTAAATCTATGGTTAATTCGAGGTTTCAATGTTGTTTTAGGTGTTTTATGGATTGGTACAAGTTTGGATAGTGGTTTGTGACTTGTTGGTACCTTTGGTTGAGGTCACGGAGGCCTCTGGATGAATTCAGATGGTTGATGGAAAGATTTTGAAATTTCAGTTGCAGCTTCAGCTGCTGGCTCTGTCATAACCGCACCTGCGGTTTGGGTTCCGCAGGGGCGACACAACAGAAGCGGCTAAGGAAGCCACAAAAGCAGATTTTGGCCATTTCTTTAAGAACCACTGAAGCGGTGGTATTACCGCATAGGAGGTATCCATTCGCAAATTGGGAATCACAGATGAGGAAGTTGGCTCTTTAAGTGAAAGTCGCAGGTGCGACCTTTGGTCTGCAAAAGCGGGACTGCAGATGCGGTCCCAGGGCCGCAAATGTGGAAATGCCTGGGCCAGAACATATAAATAGTTTCTTTCGCAAATTTGAGCTATTCTTTCACCATTTTCATCTGGGTTTGAAGCTTTTGAGAGAAAGTTTTGAGGAAAACAAAGGGGAATCACTTGGAGATTTGGGCCATTTGGAGTTGAGAACTCGTGGCAAAGACGTAGTGTCAGGTTGATTTTGAGTTTGTTTAAAGTAAGTGGCTTGTCAAACCTTGTGTAGGGGACCTTTCCCTTAGGATATGATATATTTGATAATTAAAATGCCTTGTACGTGAGGTGACAAGTGCGTACTTGAGCTAAATGTTGAAAATCTAGTTTTACTTTAAGTATTTTAATTGAGTTCCTTTTTCCTGTTTTTATTCTACTTGCGAATTTAGCCAGTTGTTAGTTTATAAAAGTATGTTTAGTTGACTTAATTGCCTATTTGCTTAAACTGCCTTAATTGCATTACGTGAAGCATGTTAGGCTAGAATTAACTATTTTACTTAGTACGAAATTAGCATTTAATTGAATATTCTTGTCTTGCTGCTGTGTGTTTTAATTTGGGACTACGGGACGGAATCCTGGGAGATCCCCTATGCATATTTATGACCTGTACCGAGGTGAGGGATACCAAGATATTCATGGCACGTGTATTGAAGATTCCAAGAGATCCTCGAGATACCAAGAGATCCCTAGCATATATTGAGGATACCAAGAGATCCCTCATATACATAGAGGATACTAAGAGATCCCCCGGTTATCAACCTTGCTATGAGTGGTATTTCCTTGTGGTTGCTTTTATCTCTGTTTCCGTTGTTGTACTTTTATTATCCTGTATAGATTCTTACTGTAGATTCTCGATGTTACTGCTTATCTTATAATGTCATTCTATTATTTACTTAACCTCAGTAGGGCCCTGACCTTCCTCGTCACTACCTGACCGAGGTTAGGCTTGGCACTTACTAAGTACCGTTGTGGTGTACTCATGCCCTTCTATGCATGTTTTTCATGTGCATATCGAGGTACCGCTGCTCAGGCCTACCATCCTCGAGGGAGACGACTGCTTTAGAGACTTTGAGGTACATCTGCCACCTCCGCAGACCAAGGAGTCCCTTTCTATTCCTGCCTTTAGTATTTAGCCCTTATGTATTTTTCTGTTCTTATTAGACATTCCGGACTTAGAGCTAAGTAGTATTTATCTTAGCTTGTGATTTGTGGGTTTTCGGGTCTTGGATTTAAATATTGGTTTTGAGATTTATATATGGTGTATGCCGAGTGACACATTTAAATACTATTATTGCTTTATTTTTTTAAAAATTGTTTTACTTCCGCAAGTTTGGTTATCTTCCACATTTTAGGCTTACCTAGTCGTAGAGACTAAGTGCCGCCACGGTGGTTCACGGAGGGCGAACCGGGGCCGTGACACGGCCATAGTAGGCTCGAAATATATATAAGTGCTACGTTGTAGTAGGCTCGCTTATAAGCGCTTGGCCATACTAGGCTTGTATCTCGACCAACTGGGCTCGCTCCTAGCACTCAACCACAATAGGCTCGGTATATAACTTACCATCTAATCAGAGGTTGCCCAATAGGGGTTTGCCATCGATTATAGCTCGATGGCGATGAAAATACTTTTAATACTGTATATATATAGATTCTTTGTTCTCTTGACTGGAAGAAGGAAATACTCAGTTGTACATGAAGTCCCGATAAGGAGAATATTGTAACTTACAAAACTAGGATAATATACGTAATTTGCGAGAATAGCAAAATATACGTAAATTTCGGGATACGAATTTTTATTTAAGCCTCATTATCAAACTTGTGTAATTACGATATCATGCCAAATGAAAGAAGAGCTTAGCCTTAACATACCAGGAGTAGGGAAAACTCCGTATTATATTTCGCTGGAAAACCATCATTGATTGAATGAAACTTGCCTCCGCTGGTTAAAAATTCTGGAACGAAATAACCGATCTTTGTTTCCTTGAAACTTAGAAGGAAACATTTCTGATTCTTAAGAACTTGGGTTGGATAACGTTTTTGAGAATTGGGAGGAACAATATTTCTGTCCTTTTAAGTTTTGGAAAAATTTCCGTATAATTTAAAAATTGTCTCAACTTAATTAAATACTACTCTCTTTTAACATACCTTGTACACCGTACTAGCATGGTCATGTAATACCTTGTATGGCACTAGTCCATAAATACCGAGTATTTAGCTCGGGCCATATTTGTTTTCAACATGCTAAATTTGGAAGAAAATTAATTTTCTTTGACTTGCTTCCCCTATCACCTTCATGAATTTACTCATCACTTGTTTGAAATAGCATAATACTTATAATCTCTAAATAATCTTTTCCTTGGACTGAAGTCGACTACCTTATACAAAATTCAACGTAAAATACTACAGGTTGCAACATTGTCGTAACTTATTACTGCGAAGTGTAACATCCTCGTAATGTAATACTTCTAGGTGCAACACTGTTGTAACTTAATACTGCGAAGCGTGACATCACCATAATGTAATACTGCAAGGCATAACATCGTCGCAATATATTACTACAGAGGGTAGTACCATCGTAATATTTTACTACAGAGCATAACATCAACATAATACTGCAGGGCGTAACACGTCTCAACTCGGGGGTAGTGCTCGATACTCTATCCGTTGCCTCACCATCTCAAAGATGGGCCACAACGGCATCAGGCTACGATTCGGGGGCATCCATCCCCACAGCCTGAGTATCAATTGAGTCTATAATCTATTATGGGGCCGTTGAGAAGCTACTTTCTCCCTCACCTTCAGCTCGAGGGTTTCCCGCTATCTCAGAGGTCAGAGCTGCCAAGTCAACCTTAGAACCTTCTGCCTTAACCCTGTTGAGCTTCTGAGGCCCGACCGGCAGACCCCCTGCCTTCCATTCTTCTTTCTAAGCACTAGGGCGTCCCCTCCAATAGTTGGTGCCTCCTTCGTCAAAGGGATTTCCCCCGGACCTACACAAATGCATAAGTTAAACACAAAGAATGCAGAACGCTACTAATAGCGATCTGCGTCAAAGTACACTATGCGAACGTGAAGCAGCAGGACATAAACCTTCGCGAACGCAAAGGAGTAAACGCGAACGTGATGTGGCAAAACATGAACCTTCGCGAACGAAAAGGAGTAAATGTGAACGGGATGAAGAAAAAACATAAGCCTTCGCGTTCGCAAAGGTTTGAGCATGAACGCGATGAAGAAACTGGGCAGTTCTAGAATTTTACATTTTTGACCCCAAACCCTTTAATACCCAAATCAGCTCATTTGTAAGACATCATACATCATATTTCTATCTTTTTTAGGGCAATCAGATCTTTGGCTTATTTTCAGTTCCACACACAAGAGAGAACAAGTTTTGGAAGCTAGGGTTTGCACACACACTTCGGTCTTGAATATTTGAAGCTTGTGGTTAAGGATTTCTTACCCATTTATGTTTATTTTTTCATTTCCTTGTTTTGTATTGTATATTTAAATGTGTAGTATATTATTCAACACTAAAATTTTTTCTATGGAAATATTCATGTTTAAAGTGTGGATTAAATACCTTGTTGTGCTTATATATTGAATGATGTTTATCTTTTTATGAAGTGAGTTATTGTTACTTTAATTATTCTTGCTCTTTAATATTCCCAAATAGATTAGCTAACCCTCGGACTCGGCCATTTTTTGACGCCCCCTTTATCTCGTGAAATCAGATTTACGACATTTGGGAAGACAACTCTATTCCCGTTTGGGATTTGGGTTTTGGTTTGAAGAGTCGCCACCTAATGATTAAGTGCATTAGGACACTAAGGGTTTTTGAGTAGGAAAACTAGAGTTCGGGTAAGGGCTAGAAATTATCTCGAGGGGAAGATGTTAGGTACCCCTCAAGATCCACTAGTATGGTTCCCGGTCATGCTATATTGTGACTTTAAATGCAAACAACAAGTAGGCAAACAAGCATTAAAAATACAAAGGGGTCTTCACATAATAGTTGCAAGAAATTAGAAACTTTAAAGAAACCAAAATTTGGTAGGAGAAACCATTTTTTAATTCTGAATAAACGAGTAAAGGAGGGAAATTCCATATAGTTGATGTAACGCCCCAAACTCGAGGGACACGACCGGCGCTCGACCGGGTATCCCCAGTCAAGCGGACCTGGGTGCCTTTCCTAACCCATGAGCCACCCCTTATTTTCCTTATTCGGTATTCCAAGAACTAGCCACATAAATAAATTTTAGATCACCCTTTTTCAAAACGTACATGCACAATAATTAGTGAAATTACCAATTCGATGTCCCACAAAAGAAACATGATTATAAATAACTTCTAACCCATATCCACTGTCTACGGAGCCTCTAAAGATACAACATGATAATACAGTACTTGCCGGTAACAAGGCTCCGGCTATACCTTACACAACAACAAACAAAACTACAGAAACAAACGGCCTGAGCCACGCAGGGCCCTGAGAGGAATGGGGCTCACCGAAAATTGACAGAAGGCGAAGAGGGAGCTACGATCGGTGGGCTGGAATACCTGCTGCAGATCCACCTACAATCATAACACGAATGTAGCGTCCCCGGCAAAAGGGGCATCAATACACTTGAATTGTACTGGTATGTTAACAAGCCTTGCGCCAAGTAAACTCAAGCCATAGACAAGTAAGTAACAGTAACAGAAACAACAATCAATTCCATAAAGAAAGAACAATCAACCCAAACAAGTTTTATAAACTCTCCCATTTTCCTTCCACATTTCCACATCAATAGATTTCACATTTTTGCTCAAATTTTCATTTCAACAGTGATTACGATCACTTTCCACCCTTATTAACTCGGCCACCCTTATCACCACAACCCGCACCTTATTACTTCGTGTTGCGGTGCGCAACCCAATCCCACCGTATATTTTCAATTCACAAACAATCACAACAACAGCAATGAACAATTCACAAAGATCACAACAACATCAATGAACAATTCACAAAGATCACAACAACACTTCTTGAGGAATAGCAACAATAATTTACAATTGTTTCCATAACCATCCATACTATTTCCGTCACATTCCACAATTCACAAGTGTTTCATATTACAACAATACTTGCCCACGATAAGCAATAGATGTTACTATCTCAATTACTTCAGTTGCATCACTTACAATTTCCTTACGTCATTTGTTCTTCATCTAATACCACATATCATAATCACAACCATGCAAATCACACGAATTTCACAATTTACCCACGTGAATGTCACATACCAAACATTCGAACACCAACAAGGCGATTTTACAAAGTCAAGGTTAGCCATACATACCTGGTGCCGAATTCCCTTTTTAATTTCTACTTCCAACTTCACCAAAAGCCTAGCAACGTCAATCTAGTGCACAAATTATTACATATTTCTTAGAATCAAAGTTCACAATCACTACCCGAACACATTTAGGTTATCAGCCCTTCTTTACACAATTCTTTACTCCTTCCCAACTACTCTTACTAGATTTTAGGTTTTAATAAACATGCATGAGTGTTTCAACCCCTATTATCAAGAACTAATGCATGAGACTTTCCCCCTCTCAATAAAGTTGGAAGTCAATGAAAAATGGGGTAGGGATTTTACCTGTAGAAATAGAGATGAAGACACTTGCTTTTAAATTTCCCGGACCAAATAATTTGAGGAACAAATTTTAAAGAAAATGAGCCTTCTCTCAAGAACCCCTCCTCCCCCTCTCTTGTTTTGTTCAGAAAGTATGTAAAAATGAGGGGTTGGGGTGTTATATTAGAAAAGGGGTCGGGTTTTAAATTTTAGAAAATGGAAGTCCGAGTAAGATCTGCGGTCGCACTATGCGATCGCAGAATTGGAATGCGATCCGCATATCGGACCACAGAACCGACCCCAAATCACTGGACATCTCTGCCTAGGTATGCGGTGGAAATGCGGTCCGCATATTGATTATGCGGTCGCATAATGGACCGCATTTTCAACATCAACTTAGACCAACTCTTTGATCCACTATGCGGCAGGAATGCGGTCCGCATATCGATTATGCGTTCGCATAATGGATCACATTTTTGACATCAACTTAGACCAACTCTCTGCTTCACTCTGCGATAGGAATGCGGTCCGCATAGCTTATCTGCGACCGCATTCTGGACCGTATAAATGATAATTTTTTGGAAAATTGATTCATTTGATTTTTAAAGGTTTAAATCACTACCAAGGGTCCGAACCGCAGCGAGCAAGCTCACCGCGAAGAATTCTAGACATTCCTAACACATATTCGAAGATGACACCACGAGTTACTAAGTTTTGAGACCAAAATTATTTACAGGACCTTACATTCTCCCCCACTTAAAAATCATTCGTCCTTGAATGAGGATTTTGAAAAAATCAGTTGGTTTTGAAAGACATGATATGAAGACTCTCGAAATTTTCACTAACTCCATATTCTAGAGAAATTTTGCCAGAGTTTCCTTGTAATATGGACATACCCACCTGTCAGAGAGCCCCCGAAACATATTCCCAAACGTCATTACACAATTACAACTATCTCTATAGCTTGCACACAATTCATTACCTCAATAATTGCACATATTCTATCACTTGTTACATTTTGCACAAAAACTAGTCACTTCAATGAGTCCCACATTATTCAATCGCTTCAACATTCTACATGCATATATATAAATAAACCATTATCAATCTATACTGCCATTAGTTTTTTGCTTATCACATGAGTCTTTATAAAACTTCCATTTACCAAAGGGAGGTTCACATGATTTGAGACAATCACAACACACATAATCCTTGCACAGCTTGGGGAATTTCAAGAGTAAAGCACTTAGGAAGGAACCAATTTGAACACAATATTAGTTT
>MU721289.1:39549-54990 GCA_026770625.1 Nicotiana glauca | reverse complement strand
ACTTTCTTCAACATGAACACATGGAACACCGGGTGTACTAATGACATTTCGGGAGGCAATTCCAGCCTATAAGCCACTTGCCCTACCCGTTGAGCGATCCGATACGGTCCGACATACCTAGGACCCAACTTCCCTTCCTTCCCGAATTGCATGACTCCCTTCATAGGAGATACCCTCAAGAACACCCAATTATCAACTTGAAATTCCAAATCTCTTTGGCGAAAGTCCACATAGGATTTCTGGCGACTCTGAGAAATTTTCATCCTTTCCTGAATGACTTTAACTTTCTCCATAGCCTGGTACACAAGATCTGGCCCTAGCAATTCTGCTTCACCCACTTCAAACCACCTAATTGGAGACCTACACCTTCTTCCGTACAATGCCTCAAATGGGGCCATCTGAATGCTAGCATGAAAACTGTTATTGTAAGCAAATTATATAAGTGGTAAGTGGTCATCCCAACTACCTTTGAAATCCAAGACACAATCCCGCAACATATCCTCAAGTGTCTGAATAGTCCGCTCGGCCTGACTGTCGGTCTGCGGATGGAAAACTCTGCTGAGATTCACCTGAGTACCCAAACCTTGCTGAAATTTCTTCCAAAAATTAGCTGTGAACTAGGCCTCTTGATCCGAGATAATAGAAAGTGGAGTGCCATGAAGCCTTACTATCTCCTTGTTATACAACTTAGTATATTGTTCGGCAGTATCAGTAGACTTGACTGGCAAGAAGTGAGCTGATTTGGTGAGTCGATCCACTATTACCCAAATTGAGTCGAACTTGCGCTGAGTGCGAGGTAACCCTACCACAAAATCCATGTCGATCATCTCCCATTTCCACATTGGTATTTCCATAAGCTGAGTTAACCCACCAGGCTGCTGAAGCTCAGCCTTCACTTGCTGACAATTCGGACATTTAGATATAAAGTTCGCCACACCCCTTTCATACTGTTCCACCAATAAATCTCCTTGAGACCATGATACATCTTCGTAGAACTTGGGTGCACGGAATACCTGGAATTATGAGCCTCCGCCATCACCCTCTCTCGAAGCTCATCCACATCCAGGACACATAGCCTACCTTGACACCGCAATACACCATCCTCGCCGTCGAGTGAAAATGCCAAAGTCTTGTTACTCAAAACTGCTTCCTTCATCTGAGCTAATGTTGGATCCATAAACTGCTTTTCCTTGACCTCCGCTACGAGAGACGATTCTGCTCTATTATGCACCACAATATTCCCCTCGTCTGATATCGATAAGCAAACTCCTAAACTGGCCAGTTGATAAATCTCCCGAGCCAAGGGCTTGTGATCCACTCCCAAATGAGCCAAACTACCCATATATTTCTGACTGAGAGCGTCAGCCACCACATTTGCCTTCCCTGGATGGTACAAAATGTTCATATCATAATCCTTGAGCAATTCTAACCACCATCACTGCCTTAAATTTAGTTCCTTCTGCTTGAACAAATACTGGAGACTCTTGTGGTCTGAGAACACATCCACATGGACCCCATAAAGATAATGCCGCCATATTTCCAAAGCAAACACATCTCCCGCAAGCTTCAAATCATGCGTCGGATAATTCTTCTCATGATTCTTGAGCTGCCTCGAAGCATATGCTATAACCTTCCCATGTTGCATCAACAAACATCCCAAACCAACCCTGGAGGCATCGCAATAAACCGCAAATCCTTTCGATCCTTCTAGCAATGCCAATATTGGCGCCGAGGTCAATCTTGACTTCAGTTCCTGAAAACTTTTCTCACAAGCATCGGACCATTGGAACTTAGCTGCTTTCTGCGTCAATTTAGTCAATGGGGAGGTGAGGGTTGAGAATCCCTCCACAAACCTCTGATAATACCCTGCTAAACCCAAGAAACTATGAATCTCCATCGGGGTCGTGGGTCTAGGCCAATCCTTCACTGCTGCAATCTTCTGGGGGTCTACCTGAATCCCTTCACTGGAAACAACATGACCCAAAAAGGTAATGGACCTCAACCAAAACTCACATTTCCAAAATTTAGCATACAATTGGTGCTGAAGAAGAGTCTGCAATACTGCTTTGAGGTGATTAGCATGATCCTCCCTGCTCCGCGAATAAACGAGGATGTCGTCAATGAAAACAATCACAAAGGAATCTAGTATGGCTTGAAATCCCGATTCATAAGGTCCATGAAAGCTGTCGGGGCGTTGGTTAGCCCGAAAGACATGACCAAGAATTCAAAGTGACCATAGCAGGTTCTGAAGGCGATCTTAGGAATGTCCTGCTCTGTGATCTTCCATTGGTGATATCCAGACCGCAAATCAACTTTGGAGAAGAACTTTGCACCCTGTAATTGGTCGAACAAATCATCTATCCGAGGCAAAGGATATTTATTCTTGATGGTGACTTCATTAAGCTACCGATAATCAATGCACATCCAAAGCGACCTATCCTTCTATGTGACAAAAAGAACCGGAGCACCCCACGGCGACACACTCGGTCGTATGAACCCCTTATCTAATAAATCCTTTAGCTGCTTCTTTAATTCTCTTAACTCTGCTGGTGCTATTCTGTATGGTGGAATGGATATTGGCTGAGTATCTGGAAATACATTAATCCCGAAATCAATCTCTCTATCTGGCGAAATCCCGGGAAGCTCATCCGGAAACACTTCAAGAAACTCATTCACCATTGGCACGGACTCAGGGATAGACACTTTTGAAGTGGTATCCGCCACCCAGACCAAATGATAGATACACCCCTTCTTAATCATCTTCGAAGCCTTAAGGTAAGAAATAAACCTACCCTTCGGCACCACACCATTTCCTTTCCACTCAATAACCGGCTCGTTAGGGAACTCGAGTCTCATGACTCTCGTCCGGCAATCAAGTTTGGCACATCATGAATAAAGCCACTTCATCCCCATGATTACATCAAAATCTACCATTCCAAGCTCAATAAGATCGGCCGTGGTAACACGACCACTCACCGTAACAACATAATTCCTATAAACTCATGAGGCTGTAATAGAATCACCAACCGGAGTCGATATAGAGAACGGCTCATGAAGCTGTTTGGGTTCTGTCCCAAAACTTGAAGCAATGAATGGGGTGACATAAGACAAAGAGGAACCCGAATCAATAAGAGCATAACACTCAATGTCCTGAACAGACAAGATACCTATAACAACATCTGGAGAAGCCTCAGCACTCTGGTAACCACTCAAAGCATAGAACCGGCTAGGTCCACCCCTACCACGAGCTCCACCCCTAGCTGCACCATGCCCTGCTGGAGTTGGATGACGCACTGATGATGTAGCAACTGAAGAACCGGATGACTGGGCAGATCCCCTACCCATACCCTGATTGGGCGCATGGCAATCTCGCTGGATGTGACCTCTAACCCCGCACCTATAACATACCGGGATATCCAAATAGCAAGTTTCTATATGAAATCTCCCACACCTGGGGCATGTAGTTCCACCCTGCTGCTGAGACCTCACTCCTGAACGACCGGATTGGTGAGACCTCCTACTGTCTGAACCTGGTCTCGAGTGACTGCTCTACCGATAACTGTGCACGGATGGCGGTGCACTCGCTGAGGATTGAGCATATTACCGGGATGGCCCTGATGATCCTCTCCCCAGAACTGGTCTCCCTGAGTGACTCATTGACCGGGCCCTACTGCTACTCTCCCTTTCTGCCTGAATCTTCAGCTTCCTAGACTTTGTGGCCAGAGTGAACCCTACAATCTTTCCATAATTCATATCTGAGTGCAAGGCCGCTGTAGCAGCCTTACTTACCACAAAAGGACTAAGTCCCTGAATGAAACGCCGAACCCGAGCATCCATGGTCGACACTAAATGAGGCGCATACTTGGACAACCTCACAAACTCCATGTGGTACTCCCAAACACTCATACTGCCCTATTTGAGAACCTCGAACTCAGTGGCACGGGTTGCCATTGTCTCGGCAGGCAAGAAGTGGTCCATAAAGGCATCTACAAACTCATCCCATCTAGCCGGAGGTCTTCCCTCCTTACGGGATTCCTCCCACATCTCAAACCACGAACGCGCTGCTCCTCTCAACCTGTATGAAGCCAACTCTACCCCCTATATGTCTGTAGCCTTCATCACTCGAAGGGTCTTATACATCTCATCAAGGAAATCCTGTGGATCGGCCTCTGGGTTTGTGCCTGAGAATTCTGGAGGGGCCAATCGCAGAAACTGGTGGACTCTGAAGCTGGCGGAATCTCCCTGTCCGATGGAGGACACAGGGGCATCATGAGATCTCTGGGCCTGGGCGGCCACTAACTGGGTCAACATACGGATGGCTCCTCTAAGGTCCCCATCAGAAACCCCGGGACCGGAAGCTGGAACTGTATCAGAATCAGGAATATTGGCCGGAGGGATGGTGGCACCCTCTGCCGCAGCCGGAACAGGAATGCTTGGATCTGGAATAGATGGGTTGGGCAGATTCAAAGGCCGGTGAGTCACTCTCATCCACGGCATTAGGTTCATGATTCATGGCCACACCTGCGGTGGCGTTGGCCCCAAGGCCGAGTCTAGCTCTCTTCTTAGGTGCCATTTCTGAAAATTTCGGAACAGAGCACGAGTTAGACATAAATACTTCCGCTTTTCACTTCGCCGCACGATATAGAATAATAAAGAAGAGGGTAAATTCCTAAATGTTCATGAAGCCCCCTACTTATAGATGTGGTCGACAACACACCGATAAGAAGGGCTCTACTAGACACGGCTCCGAGACATCCTAGGACACTTTAAAACCTTAGGCTCTGATACCAAGTTTGTCACGATCCAAACTCGAGAAACACGACCAACGCTCGACCGGGCATCCCTAGTCAAGCGGACCTGGGTGCCTTTCCTAACCCATGAGCCACCCCTTATTTTCCTTATTCGGTATTCCAAGAACTAGCCACATAAATAAATTTTAGATCACCCATTTTCAAAATGTACATGCACAATAATTAGTGAAATTACCAATTCGTTGTCCCACAAAAGAAAAATGATTATACATAACTTCTAACCCACATCCACTGTCTACGGAGCCTCTAAAGATACAACAGGATAATACATTACTTGCCGGTAACAAGGCTCCGGCTATACCTTACACAACAACAAACAAAACTACAGAAACAAGCGGCCTGAGCCACGCAGGGCCCCGAGAGGAATGGGGCTCACCAAAAATTGACGGAAGGCGAAGAGGGAGCTACGATCGGTGTGCTGGAATACCTGCTGCAGATCCACCTACAATCATAATACGAATGTAGCGCCCCCGACAAAAGAGGCGTCAGTACACTTGAATTGTACTGGTATGTATAACAAGCCTTGCGCCAAGTAAACTCAAGCAATAGACAAGTAAGTAACAGTAATAGAAACAACTATCAATTCCATAAAGAAAGAACAATCAAGCCAAACAAGTTTTATAAACTCTCCCATTTCCCTTCCATATTTCCACATCAATAGATTTCACATTTTTGCTCATATTTTCATTTCAACAGTGATTACGATCACTTTTCACCCTTATTACCTCGGCCACCCTTATCACCACAACCCGTACCTTATTACTTCGTGTTGCGGCACGCAACCCAATCCTTCCGTACATTTTCATTTCACAAACAATCACAACAACAGCAATGAATAATTTACAAAGATCACAACAACAACAATGAACAATTCACAAAGATCACAACAGCACTTCTTGAGGAATAGCAACAATAATTTACAATTGTTTCCATAACCATCCATACTATTTCCGTCACATTCCACAATTCACAAGTGTTTCATATTACAACAATACTTGCCCACGATAAGCAATAGATGTTACTATCTCTATTACTTCAGTTGCATCACTTACAATTTCCTTACATCATTTGTTCTTCATCTAATACCACATATCAGAATCACAACCATGCAAATCACACGAATTTCACAATTTACCACGTGAATGTCACATACCAAACATTTAATACCAACAAGGCGATTTTACAAAGTCAAGGTTACCCATACATACCTGGAGCCGAATTCCCTTTTTAATTTATACTTCCAACTTCACCAAAAGCCTAGCAACGTCAATATAGTGCATAAATTATTACATATTTCTTAGAATCAAAGTTCACAATCACTACTCGAACACATTTAGGTTATCAACCCTTCTTTACTCCTTCCCAACTACTCTTACTAGATTTTAGGTTTTAATAAACATGCATGAGTATTTCAACCCCTATTATCAAGAACTAATGCATGAGACTTTCCCCCTCTCAATAAATTTGAAAGTCAATGAAAAATGGTGTAGGGATTTTACCTATAGAAATAGAGATGAAGACACTTGCTTTGAAATTTCCTGGACCAGATAATTTGAGGAACAAATTTTGAAGAAAATGAGCCTTCTCTCAAGAACCCCTCCTCCCTCTCTCTTGTTTTGTTCAAAAAGTATGTAAAAATGAGGGGTTGGGGTGTTATATTAGAAAGAGGGTCGGGTTTTAAATTTTAGAAAATGAAAGTCCGGGTAAGATCTGCGGTCGCCCTATGCGGTCGTAGAATTGGAATGCGGTCCACATATCGGACAGCAGAACTGACCCCAAATCACTGGACATCTCTGCCTGTGTATGCGGTGGAAATGCGGTCTGCATTTTGATTATACGGTCGCATAACGGACCAAATTTTCAACATCAACTTAGACCAACTCTCTGATTCACTATGCGGCAGGAATGCGGTCCGCATATCGATTATGCGGTCGTATAATGGACAACATTTTTGAAATCAACTTAGACCAGCTCTCTGCTTCACTCTGCGGTAGGAATGCGGTCCGCATAGCTTATCTGCGACCGCATTCTGGACCGCATAAATGACAATTTTCTGGAAAATTGATTCTTTTGATTTTTAAAGGCTTAAATCACTACCAAGGGTCCGAACCACGGTGAGCTTATCGACACCACGGGTTACTAAGTTTTGAGAAAAAAATTATTTACGGGACCTTACAGTTGACATAATTTTTTAAAAGCTAAAATTTGCAAAAGAAAAATAATTGAAATAAAAGTGGACAAATAAGGGAATGGGTCGTAGGTTTATACATAATATGGATCACCCCACACAACACCCATTAACCGTTTATACACGTGGTGTTAACGCATGGTCATTATATCCATATCTACCCTTTCCTACCTAGTTGAGGTATTAAATACGGAACGGTCTCGTTTTACCTATTGCATGCTATTACCCGCCCCATCCTATCAGTCCCGGAGGTACTTAGGACTACTAATCCTAAAGGGTAGGATATTAAGCTGATTGGTTTCAAAGGACAAAAATTTAAGGCGACATACAAAATACATACTGCATGTTAGGGGGGAAAGCATGTAGACACATAAAGGCCCATGTACACCTCCTCAAATAAAACACATAAGTAGCATGCCTTAAACATAATTAAGGTCTCAAAAGATAGGGACTTTTCAGCGGTTAAAACTCGATTTGAGAAATAAAGTAGTAACAATAATAGCACAATTCTGGACAGAGATAGGTAACCTAGGGATTTGCAGACATAAAAATCAGAACTCAGTAAAAGTAAAGGTGTGTCGTTTTAAAAAATCGTTTTTAGCAGAGTTTTTATTTTAAGAAAAGAAAAGTTGAGTGAACTTCAGAAGATCACAACAAGAAGGGGAACTGCCGAGTTAAAACTTAAAGAATCATGTTGGTTTTAGCCTAATAAAAAGACACAATTGATCAGTTCCTAACGGGCCTAAAGTTTGCCTAGGCGTCGTTATACATTATCTGATTATTTATAAAGGAATGAACATACATTTTCTTTATTCTGATTTATAAAGGTACGCGTGGTAAGGTGTTTGCAAAAAATAATGTTTCAGACCACTGCAACTCGAACAAGTGAGAAGTCCTATGGACAGGATATCTAATGCACATAAGAGTTCCTAAGAACATGATTTTTAATATGACAATGCAATAATGACAAGTTATTTGGCTTATTGTTAATTATTGCTGGTTATTAACTGAGCGTGGTTACAAGATGTGCGTAATGACAAATTAAAAATAAAGAACCTAAAGCAGGATTTCTAATGAAAGAGATGCATGACCTATACAGGTTGTCTATTGCACAAATAAAATCCTATAAGCATGTTTTCTACCCATGATTTATACTAAGCATGCATAACCCTCCCCCATATTCACTATTCACCCCTAATTGTTTGTTTACAAATTATTACAAACCAGTAGCATCTGAATTACAATACTAAAGAACAGAAAAATAAAAAGCTATGCTAGAGGGAGCCTTCAATCAGGACCAATCTTCCAACCTCAACCCCTTCAAGTTCACAGCCTTTGCATTGGTCTAGGTGCGACAAAGCTTCCTGGGGCCCCATTAGGTCCCTGGCCAATACCAGCACCTAGACATTTTAGAAGAATGCAGGACAGGTGCAGTGTGGAAAACCAGCCTTGCGTGTCAAAGTTCAGTGAGTACTCAGAGGTACTCAAAGCAATGCTCACACGAAGGGGGCAGATCCTATTTTCTAAGAATAGTGTGAAGTGCAGGAAGAAGTGTTTAAGAGAAGAGTTTTAAGAAAACAAGGGGTTTGTTTTAGAAATAAACAATAGAAACAATAGCATAAGATTACATACAATGATCATTGGGAAAAGGAAGCAAATATATCACACAATGCTAAAAGGAATGCAGGTTTAATGGACAGCACTACACAGAATCAGGGGATTCAGGGGACTGTGAGGCAGTAAAGTTTAGGCATGCTAATATGTAACAACAGGACATTGACATAACAAATAAAGTTAGGAGTTAAAAAAAGTCAGACTTAACATGTAAATCAGAAGGCATGGTGAAGCATTATAGTAAAGAATCAATTACACACTGAACAGGAGAAGCATAAGTAGAAGAAAATCACAAAAATAATGAACTGAAACAAAAATACACACATTGGTGTGAGACTTGAAAAGTTAATCAGGACATACCAGTAAAGAGCAAAAGCGGGATGCAAAGATAAAGGAGTAACACTATATTAGCCTTGGTTTTCAGCCGGCTAATAATAAACAGGAGCAGAGAATAGTAGTGGAGCAAGAGAGCAAGAGAGAATGCAAATTTGAAAGTATTCAGTGGTGTGTAAGTCAGAAGAGTGTTGTCTGCTTGTGTAAAAAACTTAGGGTATTGATAGTTGAATGTAGGTGGTAAAATAAGGTAAAAATCATAGAAATATGTTAATTGAAGAACTCAGAATCAACTAATCAAAGAATCAAGGAAGTAATCCCATTAATTAAGGGAATCAAAATCAAACGAAAATATTCAGCACCATATAAGGCAAGTAGGAAAAATCAGGATACAAATAAATAAGGAAGGAATCAAGATTCAGTATTGCATATAGTAGCCAATTAAGACCAAATTTAGGAAAATTCTAATTAAGGAAAGGCTTAAAAGAACAGATTACTATAACAAATAAGGTAACAAAACCAATTAACTCAAACGGGCGAGTAGAATGCTAGGGTTTTGAAAGAAATTTTTTGAATTACCAATCAATCATGGCAAATTAGAATAAATCACGTGAAGTCATGATTCTGCATTTTTAACATATAAATAGAGGTGAATGAACAAAACTAGCGAGCCAAAATTAGCTATACAGACAGAAGGGGAACAAGAGATGAACAAACACAATCATTCAGAGCTAGTGAAAACAAGATTAGATTCAGCAGGACACACTCGAAGCATGGTGACCATGAAACATTGACAAGAGTCATGCAAATAGGCTAGAAGACAGAACCAAAGCAAGGAAAATTAGGCTGATACATGCAATCACATGAAGAAACAAGCTAACACATAGAGACAAGGCAAAGAAAATTAGGCTAACACATATAATCGAAGCAAAGAAACACGCTAACACACATAATCAAACGAAGAACATTTTTTAGAAATTAGGGTTTTTTGGCAGAGTCAAATTAAAAACAGTAAGAGCATAGAAACATGTCAGAATAAACAAAGAAAAGATTTAATCATAAAGAAAATCAGTTAAAGCATGCGTAAAAGAAATCTAAGAACCCTAATTTTCAAAGAAAGTAAAAGATGGTTCAAGGTAAAAGATCTTTCAGAATAAACTCAAAAATAAGCAGAACATAGAGGAAAACATTAAATAGCATGAAATAACATTGTTTTTTGAAAGATTCAAGAGAGAGTTAGGGTTTCAAAAAGGGGAAACCCTAGAAGTGGAGAGACCCCGTCGAAACTTCACAGATCGTGACGTATAGGGTGTGCTTTTGCCTAAAATCACACCATAGAACCCACAAGTAGTAGAACCAGGAACCCTAGGTCTCAACCATCATGGTCCATAAACCTCGAAGGTCCCAGAGGTGTTGAACATGACAGTGAGAGGCCCATCGGAGCCTTAGTGAAAGGGAGGTGGCCAGAGATGGACGGAAAACAAACTAGGCGGGACTTTTTAGGGACTGATTCACATGGTGGGGGTTTTGGGGTCTTAAAAATAGAGATAACCAATGATCTAGGGTCTCATGGCAGTTGATGGTTGAGTGGGGTGAGATTGGAGGTGGCCAGAGAGGCGGTGGAGTTCATCGGAGAATATAGAACCAGAAGGTTCTAGAGAGAAGGGAGAGGGAGAGATGATATGGAGAGAGAGATGGTCTCAGAGAAATGAGGGGTTTGGGGGTGGGGGGTAATTGATTTTAATTATGGGAATTAAATCTGGGGCGTTGATCTCATTTGATCAACGACTCAGATTAAAAAGATTAGACCGGGTTGGTTTGGGGATTGAGCTGGGTTAGTTTAAATAGGGTATTGGGCCATTTAAAAATCTGATAGGGGTGTGGCCAATTTGGCTATAATTGAAATAATAAGGGCTATTTGTTAAATAGCAAATTTTCCCTTTTTATTATTTTATAAAAATAGTAAAAAAGATTTAAAATTAAATTAAAGGTACTAAACTAATTAATAATATATAAATATCAATTTAAAAATAATAAAAGTGATTTTATGATTATGAAATGCTGTTAATTATAAAATAGGCTATAATTGCAATTATATGCAATTTAGCTTAAAAGTACCAAACAAATGTGTAAAAAAATACGAAAACATTACCTTAATTATATATTAGTGTAAATATGAGAATGAAATAAATTATTCACCAAAAAATCTAGTTTGGAAATAATTATTGAATTTTGTAGTGTAAAAATAGACAATAAATTAATTTAAAAATCTTTAAAAATAAAGGAAAAATACCAAAACTTTTGGGCATGCTTATATATGTATGTGTATGCTATTTTGAGTATAAAAGGATGTAGAGAAAAATTCGGTATCAACACCATTAACTCCGAATTATTTTTTCAAAAGATAATTTGGGGTTGGAAAAGATTAATTAACAAGAACTTGAGGCGTTAACCTTCACTTTATAGATTCTACCTAGTGATAGGATAGAACTACTTGTAGCCATATCAGGAAGTGCTTAATCTCTTAATTATTTTTAGGGATAATTCAATTAGAAAGTCTTGTTAGTCTTCGAAAAAAGCTAATTAAGAATTATTACCCGTGGCTAATTAACATAAACTCGCTCACATTTATAAAATAATGAAATGCATTGGATCGTTACTTAAGTGTAATTCTCGATGCATTCATACTTGTAGCCATTGATCATTTGCTTTCTAGGTTAGTTTACATTTTCGCATCTAGATATAAAACATGTTCAAACCAAATTCTTGATGTTTGGAATTGCGCGATAAGTGATAATTCTCTTCCATTCCTAATCGCCTACATATTGTTCTTTGTGGGATTCGATCCCGACTCACAGGTTGGTAAATTATATTGCATGCGACCGTGCCCATTTACTTTTTAGTAGTGGATTTGGACGTCACCAAAATTGGCGCCGTTGCTGGGGAACAATTTGGCTTAATTTAGGTTGTTTGAGAAATAAACATAAGTGCTTTGGTCCAAACTTGTAAACATTTATGTAATTAATTTTCTTACCTTTGTCTATTTTTCTTGTTTGTTTCTTACTTGTTTTCTTACTTATAAAAAATGGTATCATATAACGAAAATTGGTCGGATGGTAGTTGTTCATACTTTGATGACCCTTATCCTTATTATGAAGGACCACACTCGTGGAAAAATTATTTAAATTCTCCCGGGGGTGGATTGTGTGCACAATCTCAAACCCATGAGTGAAGTATTTGTGATAGGTGTGGCTTTCAAAATGGTCATTGGGATGATTCTGCTTATTTGTACTTCCCTTCCCCAAGCCCTCGCTATGATGATTCTACTTTTTGTGATGAAAATTATAGGGCCATGGAAGTGGAAGAAGTTGAATTTGGCCGATATGGAGAGTTCAAGCTCATGTTGGAGTGCCTACTTGAAGGAGGAAACAAGGAGCAAAATGCCTTGGAGGAGCTTTTGGAGAGTAGTCTTCAAAATGACTTGGCACTTGAAAGGTTGCACTCACAAATTGATGAAATTATCGAAGACTTAAGGGTTCAAAAAGCCTTGGAAGTGAATGATAGCCAAGAACCTTCCCTGGAGATTGAAGTTGAAAATCCTTCCTTGGCAATTGATCAAAACCAAGAAGAACTCTCAAATTCTCAAAATGAGAAAATGATGCTCATGTTGGAGACCATTCTTGAAAATGAGGAGAAGCACAACTTGCACTTGAGGACTTGAAACAAGGTTTGGCACTCAATGATGAACATATCCACACGTTGGAGGATCAAATGAAAATATTGGTTAAGGCTCACTATGCCCACCAACTTGAGAGTGTGGAAGGAAGCCAAGAAGAGTCCAATTCCGAGGAAGAAAGTGAACTTTACTTTAAGGATTCAAGAATTGAACTTCCGCCAACTGACTACATGAGTGTTAATGATGCTGAGAAAAATATGGAATTAGAGTCAATCGATGTAAATGAAAAATTGGTTAAAATTGACTCTAATTCGGGAAAAAAGAGGATGTCAATATCCGGGAAAAATTGCAAGTTGGAGGTTTGAAGTCGCATTCCCAACATTTTTAAACATTGGACTTATGTAGTGATATGAGAATTGATCTACAGGACTCAATAAGGGATTGCAAGGAGGAAAGGCAACAACCATTCATCTTACAATTTGAGGGAACAAGGAGGCAAATGGACATTTCCTCACATAAAAGTCAAGAAGTGAAAAATGAAGAACTTAAAGCCTGGCTTGATAATCAAATTACCACCCCCATCGCTCGAGGTCACAATCTTGATTCCAAACTAGGTGCCTAGTTCATATCATCCAAGTGACAAGAAAAATGGTAATGTTGTTTTGCATTATGCCACGACGTTAAATGCGGCGCTTGGTGGGAGGCAACCCATCATTATTCAAAATTTTTCGTCATTTTTGAAATTTTCTTATTTAGAATAGCTTAGCATATTATTTTTGACTAATCTGCCAAGTTTTATATTTTTTGGAGTCGATTTATGTAGGTCAGAGTGGTCCGGAGAGCCAAAGCCAGTAGCTGCCAGAACTGTTGAAGTGCAGGAAAAAGTTACTCTTCGCGTTTGCGTCTACGTCTCACGTTCGCAAAGGGTTAGGTAACTTTAACACTTTGCGTTCGCGTCTACGTCTCGCGTTCGTAAAGGCTTAGGTATCTTTAACCTTTCACGTTCATGTGATGTCCACTCGCGTTCGCGACCACTGGAAAAGTTTACCCTTCGCATATGCGTAACACCCTCACAAACGCGTAAGGTCAGGCGAGTTAAAAACACAAAAGGCTATTGAAAACGTGAAAATCACCCCTTTTGCTCAAACAACATCCCCCTTCACTCCTTAAGCCCCAAAAATTCAAATCATCTAAAATCTTCAAAGTCTTGTGAAAATTTTCCGTCTCAAATTTCAAGGTATGTGATTTCTTCGCTCTCCTCTAAAATCTTTCTTCCCCTTCTTGGTGTAAATTGTGAAACAACAGAAGGACATTCATTGTTGTTTGGTGATTAAAGTTCAAAAATTTTATGGTCTTAAATGACAAAATGTGTGTGTGAAATTCATTGTACTTGCTGGGTGAGATTGGTTGAGTGTGAGTGATTATTTGTAATAAAATTCTATGTAACATAACATAAATGTGCTGTAAATGAACAAGAAAAATTGACACCCCAACTGTTTGATGAAAATGCTGAAAGAAAAAAAAATTCTGGGCGAAGGATATGACCTTCGCGAATGCGAAGGCAAACAGTAGGGTTGCAAATTTGACCTTCGCAAAAGCGAAGGTCTGAGTCTGGGAAATTTCTTTTAACTCTTCGCGAATCGCGAATGCGGTTATCTGCCCGCGAACGCGAAGAGAAATACCTGGCAGTCCCAAAAATGGCAAAAAATAGTAGCTTCGCACAGCTCTGCCCGGGACCTTTTTCGCCCATTTCTTCGGCTTAAATACTTCATCATACATTGTTTTAAGTGTCTATATGATCTTTTAACATTGTTGGTCCATTTTGTAGGTACTTTGGCTTAAACTGGAAGCGGAACATAATGAAATTGCACAAGAACATGTCTTTGGACCTGGACAAGAGGAAGCTTTTCATCGTGAGCGATTTCTATCTGCAGCATGTGAGCGGAGATACGATGAATTATTGTCCAAGACCTGTAAGGCCCCGTGAAATTCAGACTCAAAAACCCGGATCCCGTGGTGCCAAGTTAGGATCGTGTGTTAGAAATTAGTAAATATGCTTCGCGGCGAGCTTGCGAGCTGCGGCGCGGACCTTTTTGGATTGAATGATGTATTAAAAAGTCAAGAATAAGTTTCCAGAAAAATGCAAGAAATGCGGTCCAGAATGCGGTCGCATAACTGAAATGCGGACCGCATACCTGCCACAGAGTAAGGTAGAATGTTGGATGAAATTAAAGTCAGAAATACGGTCCAGAATGTGGTCGCATAATTGAAATGCGGACCGCATACCTACCGCAGAGTGAGGCAGAATGTTGGTTAAAATTGAAGTCGAAAATGCGGTCGCATAATCAAAATGCAGACCGCATAAGTCGTCACATATTTTTCTTTAAATTTGCGAAGGTCAGTTCTGCGGTGCACTTTGCAACCGCAGAACACAAATGCAGACCGCATTATTACCACAGATCGAGTTAGAATGTTTAGTTTTTGGGGGAGCATTCTGCGGTCCATTATGCGGATCGCATGTTAATTCTGCGGTCGCAGATGCGACCGCATAGTTGACTCGGGGCTCCAATTTTCTAATTTTTAACCCGACTTCACTATCGATATAATCGGTATATTAGCTCATTTTGAGCATTCATCTGAGCAATTCTAGAGAGAGTAAGAGGTTCCTTAGAGAGTGAAAGTATCTCATCAAATTATTCTATAAGATTGGGCTAAATCATTGAAGAAAATCAAGGAAAGGCTCCTGAATCTTCATCCCAAGAGGTAAGGCTCTATCACCTCAGCTCATATTTGTATACTTAGCCATATGGGGCCATTAG
>MU721289.1:7629-31274 GCA_026770625.1 Nicotiana glauca | reverse complement strand
GTGATGTCGCGGTAGGTACGGTGCTTGGCCAAAGAATCAACAAGATGTTCCACCCGGTGTACTACTCAAGCAAGATGATGAATGAAGCTCAAAGAAACTATACAGTCACCGAGAAGGAGTTCCTAGCTATTGTGTTCGCCATGGAAAAGTTCTGACCATACCTTATGGGGGCCAAGGTAATTATCCATACCGATCATGCCGCCCTTAGGTACTTGATGACGAAGAAAGATTCTAAGGCGAGGTTGATGAGATGGGTGCTACTTCTTTAGGAATTTGATATAGAAATTGTGGACCGAAAAGGAAGTGAAAATCAAGCGGCTAACCACTTGTCCCGCTTGGAGGAAGAGGGGAGGCCTTCCGACGGCCTTGAGATAAATGATGCTTTCCCGGATGAACAACTCCTTGCGGTGTCCATGCATAATATGCCGTGGTTTGCCGATATGGCCAATTATACTATGACCGGTATAGTCCCGTGTGAGCTCTCTTCTAACCAAAGGAAGAAGCTCAAGCGGGATAGCTTGGATTACTATTAGGATGAGCCCTACTTGTTTAAAATTTACACCGATGTGTCCCAGAAGAAGAACAATTGAGTATTTTGGAGGCCTGTCATTCCTCTCCTTATGGTGGTCATCATGGCGGGGTGAGAACAACTTATAAGGTGCTTAGTTGCAGTTTCTAATGGCCCTCCTAGTTTGAATATGCCGGTGATTTTGTTAAGAGATGTGATGAATGTCAACGAGCCGGTGGGATTTCTAAGAGGGACGAGATGCCTCTCAACACAATTCTAGAGGTGGGCATCTTCGATGTGTGGGGTATTGATTTTATGGGGCCTTTCATGAGCTCTTGTGGGAACACGTATATTTTGGTAGCGGTGGATTATATGCCAAAGTAGGTCGAAGCCGTGACTTTACCCAATAATGAAGCTCGAAGTGTGGTGGCGTTCTTGAAAAAGAGTATCTTCACGAGATTTGGTACTCCACGTGCTACCATCAGTGACGGGGGTTCTCATTTTTTCAACCGGGCTTTTGACTCTTTGCTAGCCAAGTATGGGGTAAATCACAAGGTGACCACTCCTTATCATCCTCAAGCGACTGGCCAAGTTGAGGTTTCTAACCGAGAGATCAAGAGTATTTTGTCCAAGACTGTCAATGCAAATAGGACTGACTGGTAGAAGAAATTGGACGATGCTCTTTGGGCTTATCGTACAGCTTTCAAGACCCCAATTGGTATGTCACTATGCCGGTTGGTGTTTGGGAAGACTTGTCATCTTCCGGTGGAATTGGAGCATAAGGCCATATGGGCCTTGAAAAAGTTGAACTTAGAGTGGGACATAGCTGCTAATCTCCGGATTGAACAATTGAATGAACTTGATGAGTTTCGGTTTCATGCTTACTCCAACTCATCCTTGTACAAGGATAAGATAAAGTACCTTCATGACAAGTATGATCGAGGGAAAGAATTCAAGGTTGGCGATATGGTTCTCCTCTTCAACTCCCGGTTAAGGTTGTTTTCGGGCAAACTAAAGTCAAGGTGGTGTTACTCCTTTTGGTGCCATTGATCTCAAAAACAAGAATGGTGAAGTATTTCAGGTCTATGGGCATCATTTCAAACATTACTTGGGCAAGATTGATGACATCCACGTGGTGGTGCTTATTCATTTGAAATGACTGTGATAGTAACATGCGTCATGCCGCGACGTTAAATCAGGCGCTTCTTGGGAGGCAACCCATGTCCTTTGCTTTTCTTTGTTTTTCTGTTGTAGAGTAGGGTTTTTGAGCTGATAGTTTGTGAAGTGTTGTAGGGATAATGTTGAACCAGTGCAGGACAAAAATGCAAACTGAGTAGTCTCTAAAGGTTGCCTATGCAGCCGCGCACCAAAGCAGTGCGATCCGTGTAGGCTTGAGCAGTTGAGAGTTAAGTCTCAGAAGAATCAACGCAGTCCGCTTCCTTTCCGCGTTTGAAAACTCAAAATGTCATGCTCTCTTATAAGTTCCCACGCGGCCGCGTACCAAAGCAGTGCGGTCCGTGTGGGAAGAACTGAAACAATAGGTCTCTGAAGTTTGCCACGCTATCGCGCACCAAAACAGTACGGTTTGCGTGGCTTGAGCAGCAACTTGTGAAGGAAGGTAAACCCAGCACGTCCGTGACCCTTTTTGTGCGGCCACGCTGGTAGGTGAGCTTAGAGTCCCAAGAATTTTCTATAAATAGAGGCCTTGGGCCTCATTTTATCCTTTTCGCAAAAATTTCCTCCTACACTCTAAATTTCACTGTTCATTAAGGCTAATTGTGCACATAGTTGAATTCTCATTATTTTCTTCTCTTTCTTTTTTTATTTTAACTATTAGATTAGATTCTCTGTGTTACTTTAAGCAAATAGGGCATGAATTCTTGTTAATTAATTGAATAGGGACACTTAGGAATCAAATTGTGAACAAAAATTGGACTTAATGGAACTAAAATCCCGGCTTAGTTAAATTAGCCCTATGCGGCCGCGCGGCATTTGTGCACGGTCCGCGTGACTCTTTGTGTGTGATGATGCATCCTCTCAGCGCGGTCTGTGTGCCATTTGTGTGCGGTCCGCATAAGTCCAGTGCGGCCGCGGTCCAAAATCGTGCGGACGGCGTGAGAGGCGTTTATAGAAGTAACCTTTCAATAATTTGACCTGAGCGGATCGTGTACCATTTTAGTGCGGTCCGTGCTGAACCAACGCAGCTGCGGTCCAAAGCAGTATGGACTGCGTCGGTTAGACAGAGAGGTGAGTGGAGTTTTGAACTACGCGGACCGCGTGCATTCTTGTGCGGTCTGCGCCCCTCAGTTTGTGTCACTGTGTCTGCATTTTTTTTTGCTTTCAACTGAACTTTCGAATTCACCTTATGTGCTTCTACTAACAAAGTTAGTCATGTATTCTTACATGCAAAGGTTAAAAAACGTGGAGGTAAACAACAAGAACACGGGGGCAAAGAAAAATAACTCGGGAGGGGTGATTCCTCCTGAGGGGGGAAAAGCAAGAGAATTTGTGGAAAGATCACTCCCCAGACCAGGGAGAACATAAAGAGAACCCGAAAGCTAATTCGGGAAGGCGACAGGGCTGCCTCCCATTCCACAAGGAGTGAGGACGCACCTTCCCGGAGTGTGACTTCGGAGTCTGTACCCACCCACATGTCTGTATCAATTCCAATCCATGACTCCCCTTATCCTGATCATGAGGATGTTGCCACTTCCAAGAAACCAGTGAATGTAGTCTCGGACTCGTCTGATGAGTCCGAAGAAAAAAAAGAAAGTGAGGGCCAATACTCCACTTCTCCCACAGCTTCACTATCAGGGAAGAGTCGAGGATATGCTGAAGGAGGTGAACCAAAGGTTGGAGGTATAGAGAGGACTAGGAGACCAGAGGTATGGGAAGATAGGTTTGTTAGTGAGGTCAGCTTCCACAAATTCCGGGAGTGGTGGCCCAAAAGGAAACTGATTCCGGAGAGGCAGTTCATAGATGCCAATCTTGTCCCTCTCAACCCTCATGTGCAAGCACAATTCCGTACGAGAGAGGGATGGGGATTCTTCAAAGAGCGAGTTGAAATAGCAAACGAGCATACGGTGAACGAGTTTTACTGTAATGTTCACCATATAGTCCGGGACTCAAAAGCAACACAAGTGAAGGACAAGATAGTGGTTTTTGATGGGAAGTCGCTGAATGACTTCTTGGGGTTTTAGAAAGAGGAAGAATCTCAGTATCTTGAAAAGATGGCACTAAAAGAATAAGTTCATCCTTGGTTGGTCGAGCACTTAGCAGCCCCGGGTACAGTCCTCGTTTGGTTGAAAGCACAGGAAAAATTCATAGGAACACACTGAATTTTGAAGCTAAAGGTTGGTTGACATTCGTATGTAGTCGACTTGACCCGTCCACACATGATGACACAGTTCCCCTTCCTCGTGCTGTTTTGGTAGCCTCTATCATGGTAGGTTTTCCTCTGAATATGGGTAACATAATGTCGAGAGTGATTTCTCAATTCGGATACGAGACAAAAACAAACTACCCCTTTCCGAACACACTCTCCCTATACTTCAGAGAATTGAAAGTGAAGAAGAAAAGATATGATGTCTCGGTAACTCCAGTGGCCCCCTAATCATGTTATGATCAGTTGGGTCTGGACAACCCAAAGAGAGGCAAAAAGACTCAAGCTTTTACCTCCTCCGCACCTGGCCAGTCTGAAGAGCCAGTTGCTACTGAGCAGCCCACTGAGCCTGCTACTAATGAGGCACTGCCCCCAGGTCCTTCCTCCACAGCTGGCCCATCTGTCGCAGCTGATCCGGTGAATCCTTCATCAAAGACTCACCGATTCACTGCCAACCAGCTCACACACTTATTAGCCAGTTTGAACAACTGGATGTCAGCTGCGACATCCAAGTTGTCCACATTGACCACGGCTGTACAGGCACAGGGAGCACCAGTCACTGTTGAGATTCCTTCCTCCGTTGAGAATACACTGAAGAAGATCTTGACCAACCAGGAAAAGATGATGAAGATGCAGGATAAGTTAAACAAAGCAGTTGGGGACCACAGTAAAGCACTAGACAAATTGGCTAAGGAGCATAGGAAGCTGAGGAAGACAAAGGCCTCAAAGGAGTACATGCAAAAAATTAGAGAGGATGTGGACAAGCTGCTAGCGGATCAGATGCCACTTGACCTATTATTTGGAGATCCAGCTGGAGAGCCAGCAGCAGTACAGCCACAGGCGGAGCACAGGCCAAGGAAGAAGAGAAAGCTCCCTAGCACAGAGGGAATAGTGATCGAGGTGGCTCTGGTCTAGGAGGTTCCCTCCAGTACTCCAGATGTCGAGCCCTCTACAGTTCCACCAGTCCCAGCAGCAGGCTGGGGACCAGTCTAAGGTCCCTGCCGATACAGAGGACTCGGGAGCTACTGAGTAGCACAGGGTGATTGATGAGGGTTGAGGGGCCGCTCTATATCTTTTACTGATTTTTGATGCTTTATTTTGATAGTTAACATTGGGGACAATGCTAGCTTTTATTCGTGGGGGTGTGGCTCTACCATTTTGAGTGATACTCTGGATGATTGTATATATTCTTTTACTTTCAGTACATTCGTAGTTGTAGATGGCTTGTATATAACTGTTCATTCTAGATGCTCTTCAACCTCATGTATATATTCATCGCCCCTAGTTGTATATTCTACTCCCCTTTTGTACATATTCATTCGGTTTTCATTTTGGTTTTCTATTTTCGTTAAAATTTTTCATTTTCATTTTAGTTGCAAAGTTAGGCTCGTAGCCTCTTTTTCGGTTTTGTTTTGGCGTTTGCAATAAGCCCTTGGTTTTCTTAATGCAACGATTCTTTCCAAGGGTAGAGTGCTATGTGAATCGGGTGGCTCTTCCCAATGATAGATGGCGTGACAACTTTCTTAAGGGTTGAGTCTGTGTTTGATTTTCTTTTTGATTTTCATGTTTTTTGTAGTTAAGGGTACCTCAAGCAAAGCTTCACTTGGGCCTAGCACATTTGCCTTTGATCCTATGGTCAAAGAAATTATGTTGTGATTAGGATGGTGAAAGTTGTGTCCTTGAGACTCTTCTGTTGACCAAACAATCATCATGTGGTCATTTTGGGCCATTGTGCGCTTGAATCATATCTAAGGTCATTGTGGGCCCTCGACTCCGTCTTTGGCAATCCTTGAGTGTATTTGCTGAGAATTCGATTTATTGAGCCCAAGTACCGAGCCGATGGTCTAGAACTTGGCCCGAATGTTTGTTGAGGCAAAATCATAGGTGGAACTTGATTTGAGAAGTGATTATAGGCTCTCCTTGATCCAAAAATGCCAATTTGAACGATTTCATAACCTACCAATTAAATGATCCCTAGTTCACCCCTTTTGAGCCTTAAACCTTTTTCTTTTTTGAACCAAGTTACAAGCCTATACCCGTTCTCAATTAGACCTTCTCTTGGCACCCAAATCTTCCCTTAAGTAGTGGCAAATGTCTAAGTTTGGGGGGAGATACAAGAAAGGAAACAATGTGGTAGAAGGTACAAAAGCAAAAGAAAAGGAAGGCAATGAAAAAGAGAAAAAGAAAAAAAAGAAAAAGAAAAGTGTGAAAAAGTAGTAAAAAAAAAGGGTTTGAATTGAAAAAGAAAGAGTGACAATGTGTCTCTCTAACCCCTTAAAAGAAGTGAATTACTCAATTGTGTCAAGAAAGTGTGCCAAAATGAATCAAAAGAAATGCTTAAGAGAAGATTGAACCCATTTGAACAAAATCATATCCTACCTTCACCCAAAAGCCTTCACAATGACTCCTCAAAAGCCCTATATGATCTTGAGTTGTGGGAAGCCTACATTAGTGGATACATACATAAAGGGAAAGCATATGGTACTTAGAGCCGGACTTAGGGCCTTTTCTTTGTGAGAGATGAGTGAGAAATCCATCCACCTCGGTTTGTGTGCAAATACTCTAAAAGGCGAGGTTCACCTAGAGAGAGTTGAGGATGTGTGAGTCTGGGTTCCACAATGACTAAAGTACTTGAGAAAGGTTCCTTGTTGAGATGTGTCAACTCTTGATGCTCTTGTGTCACACTTGATCCACAAGTTTTCAAAGTTTTAAATGTGTTAATGATGCATTCGCATTGAGGGAAACTGCTAGTCCCAATTGCTGCTTGTTGAGGTTACTTTAGGATAAACAGGAATCACTTGGGTGTTTTCCATTGAGGGATATGTCTCATTTTATTTGCTTGAGGACAAGCAAAGGTTTAAGTTTGGGGGAGTTGATAATTGTGATTTCTATATGTTTTATACCCATTCTTACATGAGCTTTGTGCATCAATTGCCATATATTAGTCCCAAAATGCTTACAAATTGCACTTGATTGCAGGTTTGAGCGACAAGATGACAAATATCAAAGATCAGCTCAAAAAGGAGTGAAATCTGCCAAGTGTCAAAAGACAACTGAAGTGGGGAACAAGATGACCTGCGCGGACCGCACTGATTTGGTGTACAGTCATGCAGGAGAGTTCAGAGGCTGGGTTAGTTCAAGTTCACCCTGCGCGGTCCGCACTGCTTTGCCACGCGGCCACGCAGGATAGTTCAGAGACCAGGCAAATGCAATGTCAAGCCACGCGGTCCGCGATCCTTTCCATGCGGTCCGCGATCCTTTCCACGCGGTCCGCGATCCTTTCCACGCAGTTCGCACTTATGAAGGTTCTGAGACCCAACCATTCAAGGCAAAAGCCCACGCGGCCACATACCAAAGCAGTGCAGTCCGCGTGGGTAAAGTTCAGAGAGTGATGATTTTGATGAGTCTTGCTATGTGACAGCATACCATTTCTGTGTGGTCTGCATCCCTTAGCCAACATGTCCGCATGACATACTTGTGCGGTCTGCATCCCCCAGTTCCAGAAGCAAGATTTGAAGACCAAGTTCCCTCCGCGGCCGCGTGACATTTGTACGCGGTCCGCGCCTGACCCTCAGAGGTATTTTTGTCTGGTTTTTCCTGTGTAGTATAAATAGAACATTTTACTTTTTTAGGTTAAGTTTTGTTGTATCAGATAGTAGCTGAGCTTGAGACTTCATAGTTTTAGCCTATTTTGGGCAATTTCTTCTTGTATTAACGTGGATTCAAGTAGATTAACGTTGTAGTTAATAATTATGTCAATTTCATCTACTATTTCTTCAATTTCTGTTACTACTATGGCTAGCTAAACCCATTAGCTAGGGTTGTGGCTCAACCCCAGTACGGGTAATTAATGGGTGTGATTGTTTAGTGCAAGAATTATGTTGTTTATTTGTTATTTGGGTCAATCTTATGTTTTCATTAATATTTGGTGGTTGCAAACACTAAGTCTAGCTTAGTGGGTTTTTACTCTTCTTGAGAAAGAGAGTATATGACCCCAAGATTAATTCCAACAAGGACTTGGGATGGACCCATGAGAATGGTAGTCCCAATTAATGGGTTAAACCTCGAGAGAGTAATTACCCAACTTGAACCATAAGTTGCTTGGGCAAATTGGTCTACCCAATTACTCTCAAGAGAGTCAATTGGACAAAATCACTCTCTCTACCAAGAGGTGTGAGAGTGGGTGCAAAAGTGCAACGGTTATAGCACAAGTCCCATATTCATCATTCTTGCATTAGGAATCTCTACCCGTTAGTTACCCACCTAGGTACATACCACGACCCTAGTGCCTTTCTCTATATTGCATACAGCTTAGAATCAATATCTTAGCATAACTTAGCTTTAAACTTGTAGTTGATAAATTGTAGTAGATAATCAAAAGAAAACCCAAAAATGTTAGAAGTGCAATTAGAAGCACAAACGCATTCTTAGTCTACACAAATACACAACTCCATTCCAAGCTCCCTGTGGAAGATCGACCCGATACCACTATTCGGGTAAAAGTTTTAGCACCTGCTCTTCCTACCGTTGTGTATGGTTCAGTTTGCTGTGATCAATATGGCTCTCCATTATCTGTTCAAGAGTGTCACCCTCTACTAATAACACCGATGTGACACCAAACAGGGCACTGATGATTGCTGCTATCATGGATGGACTACCTGTGAATATGGTGGAACATATTGTCCGAGAAATTGAGGAAGCCACTAATGGGTGGTCAAAGAGCATGTTCTTTCCATCCCTGATCACTAGACTTTGCTATGATGCTGGGGTGCTTAAACGCCCCAATGATGTTGAGAAAGATCCAGGAAAGTCGATGATCCATCCCTTGCTGAAAAGGGGACCCGGTGAAAAACAGAAAAAGTGGAGACTTGATGTGGCATCCCCTTCCTTTAGGCAGTTTTCTGAGGCCACCACTGTTCCCACCGGATCCTTTGACCCCATTGGACCACTCTAGTCCGGTCCTCACATTATGCGATACTTATCCAGCCAGATATATGGAGTAGATGCACATGTTAGGCAGCTTATAGTTGGCCTTCCCACTGACCCACCTGGGGCTAGCACATCTACTGGAGATGCTGCCCCACCATCCATGGCAGATGTGGTCAAAGAGAAAAAATATATCACGAACAAGATGGAGGCCATTAACACCAGGTTAGAGAACATGAGTCACCGACAAGGAAAGATTGAAAAGAGGCAGAGAAAGTTCAAGGAGCATGAAAAGAAGAAAAGTAAGCTGCTGTATAAGATGATGCAAAAGCTGAGCACATTTTGTGGTGCACATGACTCGGAGGATGATGATGATGATGCAGACTTGGAGCTAAAATTTCCCACCACCTCCAGTTCTGACTGATGCAGTATTCAGGGAGCACTTTTCACCATTTTACTTTATCATGTTTAGTTGCATTGGGGACATTGCAACATCTTTAGTTGGGGGTGGCTTCTGGTATAACTGTGGTTCTGGGATAATTGTGGATATACGACAGATTGGTATTGTAGTTGTGTTCATTCTGTTGTTAGTGTATTTTCTTATGATGTGCTATATTGGTATGTTTATTAGCTTCTTACTTTTTTTTATTAGCTTCTTAATTCTTTTTAATTATATATATAGTATATTTTACGTTAGTGGCGATATCTTTGATTTCCTTTATACCACGGTTCTTTTCCCAAGGATGCCAATTTTCTTCTTGAACTGGGTAATTGTGATGGATAGTTTCTTAAAGGAATTAGTCTTGTATTTAGATATAGTTTATCTTAATTTAGGAATAATAAATGGTTTGATTTGGGGTTTGTGCCCATTGACCAAGTTGTGTCTTGCTTGATACCAACATAATTTAAACCTCCGCATATGAATTTTTGGTTGTTAAAAGAAAAATGTTTGAAGTAAAGACGTCATGACTTTAAGACTCAAATTTTGGCTCTTTAATTCACTAAATAGCTTCCTCTATGCTATATTTGTAACCCCTTTGAGTCATTTGTTTCAATTGGATTTTGGATTTGTATTCCATTTGAGTTTTCATGTGCCATATGTGATGAGATTTATTGTGAGTTCTTTTTCATTACTTGTAGTCTAGAACTTGCCCGGAATGTGCTTCAAGGCAAAATTATAGACTAACTTAATATGAAAAATGATATTAGGCTTCCTTGGACCGCTAGTGTACCTTAAATTTCCTATCCTTGAATATTTTCCTAATCAACCCATTTTGAGCCTTTATCCTTGTTCTTTGGCAACCATGTTACAAACTTTATTCCTTTATTCTTTATTGATCTAGATTTTGGCATCCTACCTCTCTAAGTACTTTGAAAGTGTAAACATAGGCCAAAAGCCTAAGTTTGGGGGTTAAAGGTTGGAAAAATTGTGATATGGAAGTTGTTTAAAAAGGTGGAAGGTAAATTTTTTTTTAAACCTTCCTTGATTGAAAAGGAAGGAATATAGTACTTTGAAAGTGTAAACATAGGATAAAAGTCTAAGTTTGGGGATTGAAGGTTGAAAAAATTGTGATATGGAAGTTGTTTAAAAAGGTGGAAGGTAATTTTTTTTAAACCTTCCTTGATTGAAAAGGAAGGAAGATATATATATATATATATATATATATATATATATATATATATATATATATATATATATACATATATATGGAATAAAATTATAAAAACTTGTGAATAAAGGGAAAACTAGGTGTGTAATGAAAAGTGAAGAAAGGATGGAAAATGTCTTTGACGGAAGTGGACTTTAATTGTAAATTTTTTTAGTGCTTGGGGAGGTTTTGAGTCACTTTAACCAAAATTGTGCCCTACCTTAACCAAAAGCCTAAACTACAACCCTTTAAATCCTAATTGATTTTGAACCAAGTTGTCTACATTATTGGAGGAATACATGAAGGGCAAGCCTATGGTACTACTTGTATGCATTTGAACATCTTTTTGAGAGAGAATTCTTTCCATTTGATATACAATTTTCGTTTTTAATTAAGATTTATGAGTGTGGGATCCTCTCTTAAATGTGAGGGAACATGAGATTTGATTTATGAATTTAATCCCATTTCTAATTGGAAGGAATGGCCAAAGAAAGTGATTGTGATAGAGAGGCAAATTTTGAAGCTTTAGTGTCATAACTTGATTGCTACTTTGATTTGCATTAGTGTTTGAGCACTTGAAGTATAATGAAGTTCATGAGAAGTGCTTGATAATTCATATTCTTTGGAATAATTGTAGGTACCAATCAAAGTCATGTTTTTGTGCTTATAGTAGACCTATTTGGTTTGGCATGATATGGATGCATTGTTCAATTAACTACTTGGGAGGAGATTTTGTCGCTTTTATTGCTTGAGGACACACAATAGTTTAAGTTTGTGGGTCTGATAAGTTGGTATTTTATGAACTTATCTTGCTTTTAAACCTTGAAAAAGCATACGATAAAGTACCGCGGGAGGTCCTATGGAGGATCTTGGAGGTTAGTGGAGTTCCGGTAGCGTACATTAGGGTGATTAAGGATATGTATGATGATGCTAAGACTCGGGTGAGGACAGTGGGGGGTGACTCGGAGCATTTCCCTGTGATGATAGGGTTGCACTAGGGATCGACTCTTAGTCCATTTTTATTTTCCTTGGCGATGGATGTACAGTCGCGACACATCCAAGGGTAAGTACCTTGGTGCATGCTATTTGCCGATGATATAGTGCTGATTCACGAGACGCGTAGCGGAGTTAACGCGAGGTTGGAGGTTTGGAGACATACCTTAGAGTCTAAAGGTTTCAAACTGAGTAGAACCAAGACAGAATACTTGGCGTGCAAATTTAGTGACGGGACCCTTGATGCAGATGTAGAGGTTAAGCTTGACGCTCAAATTATCCCCAAGAGAGCGAGTTTTAAGTACCTCGGGTCTATTATCCAGGGTGACAAGGAGATTGACGAAGATGTCGTACATCGCATCAGAGTGGGATGGATGAAGTGGAGGCTCACTTCCGGTGTTTTTTGTGATAGGCATGTGTTGCTAAGACTTAAGGGTAAGTTTTATCGAGCGGTGGTTCGACCGGCTATGCTGTATGGGGCTGAGTGTTGGCCAGTCAAGAACTCCCATCTGCAGAAAATAAGAGTAGCAGAAATGAGGATGTTGAGATGGATGTGTGGGTGTACCAGGAGAGATAGGATTAAGAATGAAGCTATCCGGGACAGAATGGGAGTAGCCTCTGTGGAGGATAAGATGCGGGATTCGAGGTTGAGATGGTTCGGACATGTTAAGAGAATAAGCATTGATTCTCCTATCAGGAGGTGTGAGAGATTGGCTATAAAGAGTTTGAGAAGAGGACGAGGTAGGCCAAAGAAGTACTGGGGAGAGGTGATTAGACACGACATGGCACTGCTTTAGCTCACTGAGGACATAGCTCTTGATAGGAGGTTTTAGAGGTCAATGATTAAGGTAGAAGGTTAGTAGGTAGTTTATAGTTGTTCACCGTTAGTCTTAGTAGCATGCATGTCCCTTCATATTCTTAGATTTCTATTACATTAGGTTGTTGTGTTTGTCTAAGGCATTGTATTCCCTGCTGCTATTATTGGTACTACTTGTCCTTTATCCCCTCCCCCCTTTTTTTACTTCTTCTTCGTGTCCTTCCTAAGCCGAGGGTACATTGGAAACATCCTCTCTACCTCCATTAGGTAGGGGTAAGGTCTACGTACAAACTACCCTCCCCAAACCCCACTTGTTGGGATCAAACTGGATTTTTTGTTGTTGTTTATCTTGCTTTTAAACATATAAGTTTGCTATGTTTGTATTTAATTTCATTTACTTCTATTTTACAGGCTGTATATGATTTAGAGGTAATGGTGAAGAAACCAAGTAAAAACAAGTCAAAAAGGAGCTAAAATGGGCAATGAGAAACTGCCCAGTGGTTTACTCTTCGCGAACGCGAAGAAGAAGGCAGCTAGACCTTCGCGAACGCGATGCCGTAGGACATAAACCTTCGCGATTGTGAAAGAGTAAACGCGAATGCGATGAAGCAATACATGAACCTACGCAAACACGAAGGAGTAAATGTGAACGCGATGAAGCAAAAACATGAGCCTTCACGTTTGCGGAGGCTTGTGCGCGAACGCGATAAATAAACTGGGCAGTTTTAGAATTTCACATTTTTGACCCCAAACCCTTTAATACCCAAATAAGCTCATTTGTAAGGCATCATACATCATTTTTCTATCTTTTTTAGGGCAATCAGATCTTCGACTTATTTTCAATTCCACACACAAGAGAGATGGAAGCTAGGGTTTGCACACACACTTTAATCTTGAAGATTTGAAGCTTGTGGTTAAGGGTTTCTTGCCCATTTATGTTTATTTCTTCATTTCCTTGTTTTGTATTATATATCTAAGTGTGTAATATTTTATTCAACGCTTGAATCTTATTTATGGAAATATTCATGTTTAAAGTGTGGATTAAATACCTTGTTGTACTTATATATTGGATGATTTTTATCCTTTTATGAAGTGAGTTATTGTTACTTTAATTATTCTTGTTCTTTAATGTTTCCAAAGGGATTATCTAACCCTAGGACTCACCCATTAACTCCGAATTAATTTTGGAAAAGATAATTTGGGGTTGGGAAAGATTAATTAACAAGAACTTGAGGTGTTAACCCTCACTTTATAGATTCTACCTAGGGATAGGATAGAACTATTTGTAGCCATATCCGTGAGTGCTTAATCTCTTAATTGTTTTAGGGATAATTCAATTAGGAAGTCTTGTTAGTCTTCGGAAGAAGCTAATTAAGAATTATTACCCATCGCTACTTAACATAAACTCGCTCATATTTGTAAAATCATGAATACATTGGATCGTTACTTTAGTGTAATTCCAGATGCATTCATACTTGTAGCCATTGATCATTTTACTTGCTTTCTAGGTTAGTTTACATTTTCGCATCAATATATAAAACATTTTCAAACAAAATTCTTAGTGTTTGGCATTGCGTGATAAGTGATAACTCTCTTATATTCCTAATCGCCTACACATTGTTCTCTGTGGGATTCGACCCTGACGCATAGTTGGGTAAATTATATTGCATGCGACTGTGTCCATTTACTTTTTAGTAGTGGATTTGGATGTCACCACCTTAACATACCTGGAGCAGGGAAAACTCCGTATTATATTTCGTTGGAAAACCTTCGTTGATTGAACAAAACTTGCCTTAGCTCCTTAAAATTCTGGAACGAAATAACCAATCTTTGTTTCCCTGAAACTGAGAAGGAAACGTTTCTGATTCTTAAGAACTTGGGTTGGATAACATTTTTGAGAATTGGGAGGAACAATATTTCTATCCTTTTAAGTTTTGGAAAGACTTCCGTATAATTTAAAAATTGTCTCAACTTAATTATATACTGCTCTCTTTTAACATACCTTGTATACCGTACTAGCATGGTCATGTAGTACCTTGTATGGTACTAGTCCATAAATACCGAGTATTTTAGCTCGGGCCATATTTTTTTTCCAACAAGCTAAATTTGGAAGAAAATTCATTTTCTTTGACTTGCTTCCCTTATCACCTTCATGAATTTAATTATAAATTGTTTGAAATAGCATAATCCTTATAATCTCCAAGTAACACTTTCCTTGGACTGATGTCAACTACCTTACAACAAATTCAACGTAAAATACTGCAGGGTGCAACATTGTCGTAACTTATTACTGCGAAGTGTAACATCATCGTAATGTAATACCGCTGGGTGGAACACTGTTTTAACTTAATACTGCGAAGCGTGTCATCAACATAATGTAATACTGCAAGGCATAACATCGTCGTAATATATTACTGTTAAGGGTATTACCATCATAATATTTGACGTAATATTTTGGGGCTTAACATGCCTCAACACAGGGAGAATTCCGATCACCAGCTAACTCGGGCGTAGTTCTCGATACTCTATCCATTGCCTTACCATCGCAAAGATGGGCCACAATGGTATCAGGCTCGGGTTCGGGGGCATCCATCCTCATGACCAGAGGATCGGTCGAGTCTATATGCTCTTCGGGGTCCGTGAGAAGCTACTTTCTCCCTCACCTTCAGCTCGAGTGTTTCCCACTATCTCGGAGGTCAGAGCTACCAGGTCAACCTTGGAATCTTCCATCTTAATCCTCTTGAGCTCCAGAGGCTCGACCGGCAGACCCCCTGCTTTCCATTCTTCTCTCTAAGCACTAGGGCGTCCCTTCCAACGTTTGGTGTCTCCTTCGTCAAAGGGATTTCCCCCAGACCTACACGAATGTAGAAGTTAAACACAAAGAATGCAGAATGCTACTAATTGCGATCTGCGACAAAGTATGCGGATGCAACAAGGTTCAAAGCTTACCATGGTCTTTGGCTTCCCATCGAGCTTGGGATAAATCTCGCCACAATCATTCAGTATATGGCAAATCGAGTATAAGTGTCCGACCCAATCCTGGAGGTCTGAAAATGCACTAGGGTAGGTTGCTATGGCTAAAAAAGCAAGAAAAATAGAGTTAGATTCTTGAAGAAATATTGCCAAAAAGAAGCAAAGGAAGATACGACAACATGTTTACTTACGCCCCACGTTCCGCTTCTCAGGGAACGACATCTTTTTTCGCCGGAATCAAGTCATATGTCCTCACTCAGATGAATCGTCTTACCCATCTCTCATCCCCGAGCTCCTTGTCGCAGGAAAAAAAGGATCTCGGGGCTCAACAGCGAAGCTTGATTAAGCCCCAACGCAGGAGATGAGGACTATACATCCGGATTAGGTGCTTGAGGGTGAAGGGCATCTCCTCTACCATGTTTGAGTGATGCCTAGTCATATAAACAATGTTCCAGAATAAAGGATGAATTTGGCCCAGGGTCACTTGATAACAGCGATAGAAGTCGAGAATCATGGGGTCGATCGGGGGCGAGGACGACCCCACTATCCCTAAGGTAAATGGATAGGTGTACATACTCAAGCCGGTTTTATGAGCTGTAATATCTTCCTCTCAAACAAAAATCTCTGCAATCACGGTATCTCTCAGCGACAATCAGCCCTCACTCTCCCGAAGTTCATTATCGAGCTGATATACCAAGTCACGGGCTCGCGATGCTCTGGCTTCGAGAAAGGTCTCTTGACCTTGAAATCGGAGGTCATCGCAAAAGATCCTGGGATGCAGTCCCTAGAATGAGGAGGTGTAGCCACTTCACCTTAAGAAAGAACCGAAGAGGATGAGCCCGCAAGCTCCTAGGAAGTAAAGGTGGAAACTTTTGCCATCCTTAGAAAATTTTAAAGGAAGAAAAAGAGTTGCGTTCCTAGGAGAAAGCGAGAGCAAAGGCAGAGAGAAAATTATCAGGGGTTTGAGCACACAATAAGTTATAGAGAGGAAGAAATGAAGTATTTATAAAAGCACCGTGTGCGCATTGAAGGAGGCCAAGAGGCAGCAAACTGCTGTAGTCAATGCGAAAACCTGCAGGAGAAGCGTGCATGTTGCATCTTGGCACCTTGTAGCCATCTTCGATTGCAAGAACATAGAAGGAGGAAGAGATTCAAGGTTGTTTCTTATCGTTTCCTACCTTTTTCACTCTAAGAAATGTGGAGATTATCTGTATGCGATAAAATCGGAGGCCTGATTTCCCCGTCATTATGTCGCCTCACGGGCATGCTTCTTGAGGCTCGAAGCCAAGGCCGAGATCCACCCTCAGGAATTATCGGGTACTGGCCTAGAGAGCATTGCATACTAACATCTATAGAGAGGGAGAGGGGAATTACCGAGGCACACGACCATGTCTGACAAAGACGACCTTCTCGGAGTCTGTATCAAGGTGTCACGTCAAGCCGTCCCTTCTCCATGCCTTTACAGCTAATATATTTTGTTCTATAACGAGATCCACCTCTTGTATAAAGGGGATCCTCACCACTTTGTAAAGGACGACTCCTATTATTCCAAATAAGATCAATTACAACTCTCTCTATCTTTTCTCTCTACATATTCTCTCGACGCTATCGTGATTGCTTATTACTTTCATACTTGTTCTTTATTTATTGCTTGATATCGGCCATGAAGAGCCTCCTTTAATTATATTCTGACTGTTAGTCTTCTCCCAGTTACCCCCGATAGTTCGAGCCCGAGCCCAAGCATCGACCTCGAGGTTCTTCATCAGTTAGCACGAGGCTCGGATAGCTAGCTCCTCGATTTGATTATAACTCTGATTTAGTTTGTACTTTTGTCGTTAAGCTTCACATATCTAGCATCCACTATTTAAACAACTAGCATAAAAATAGATCACGTATTTTTAGAGTCCCATCAACAAATTTAATTGATATCATCATTTTCATGGTAAACAATCATAAAGGTCGGGACAGGGCCTCGCCATATCAAACAATACGCATCTAAATCATACTGACCAAACAAGCAACTCCAGAGCAAATGGAGCGCACCAACATCTTCTGCTAAGCTGATAGCCTACTTGGAGGACTCTCAACCTGTCTATTGGGACCTGCGAGCAAGAAACGCAGCATCTCCAGGCAAAGGGACATCAGTAGGAATAAAAGGTAGCTTGAATATAGAACACAAGTACGCTTTAATGTAATGCTCTTGAATATGGAATGCAAGTACACTTCAATGCAACGCTTTGTCTTCCACATCTACGCAACTCCAAAATCTACACGCAAGGTGTAGAAGTGTGGTATGAGTATAATTGACATCAATTAATATGTACCTGTAAAGATAATAAGTAGGAGAAACAAGGTAAGAGATATGTAGAATAATATTAAGAGCATCAATTGGAGAGCAATGGAGCAATCATCATACATGGCAACAAGTTATAAACTCATACCCATTTCTACAATTATCATGAAGTACGATGTGGCGTGTAACCCGATCCCAATCTAAATTAACACTGTTACTGTATGTAACCCGATCCGCACAGCAATAGATACTGTTGTGGTATACAACCCGATCCCAATATTCATAATATCATATAAAATCACAACAACAGCGATACATAGAAAAGTTCATAGGGTAGCACTAAGAAAACGAACACATGGTATTCAACTAGGTAATACAACTCGAACAGAGTAAGATGAGAAATCCCATATCAAAAGTTAGTCTATTGTATATAATTACGAGGCTTCCTTAAAGTATAACACACAATCAATCTAAAAGTAACTCAATATAGTTAAGCAAATGAGAGTAGAACATGAAACGAGTAATGATGTTTGCAAGTAAGAACAAGGATCAAATAAAGGCATTCAACTTATATGAAATCATGTAGCAAATAAAGGCACTTAACACATAAAGGCATATGGTAAGCAAAGACATATAGTAAGTGAAAGCATATAGCGAGTGAAGACATGTAGCAGGTTAATGCATTTGACAAGTAAATCACGCGACAATTAGAGGCATATAACATGTATGGGCTAATAACAAATTGTCACGTCTCGAACCTAGGGGGCGAAATTGGCACCTGGTGTCTCACCTATCCTTGCGTACCAACTTACGATTAAGGGACTTCGAACATATAATGTCATAACTTGGCCATGGGACACATTGCAAGACAATTTGCAAACACTCACTAGACATCAATATATAGCTGGGCCGACAAAGATGTCACAACTACTACAAATGACAAACCAACAAAATATACATACTAGGCCTAAAAGCCCAACATACTATACTAATTAATAGGATATGTCTACAAGCCTCTGTTGATGGATGTAATATGACTAGAACAAGCCCCCGACCTGCTCATAATATATATATATATATATATATATATATATATATATATATATATATACATATATATATACACACACACATAAAGTTCCAGACCTCTCAACTCCAGAGAGCATGGAACTTATCGATCAAGCTGAACTCGGGCAATACCTAATGATGAGGTCTACCTGTGTGTCTTTCTGAACCTGCACGCGTGAAATGCAGTGCCCCCAGAAATGGGATGTTAGTACGAAATAATATACCGAGTATGTAAGTATAATGACCCGACCCGTCGTCTCATGTATCTCCGACCGTTTTCCCTGTTTTATGCTTCTATATGTTTCATTATATGTGTTTGGTGAATTTGAAGTAATTCGGATAGAGTTTGGTTGGAAATGAGACAATTAGTCTTCTTAAGAGAAGGTTAGTTTGGAAAAGCCAACCGGATGATGACTTATGAGTTAGAGGGCTCGGAATGGATTTCTAATGATTCGACTAGTTTCGGGTGATGATTTATGACTTAGGAGTGCGATCGGAATTGAATTTGGAGGTCCGGTGTAGAATTAGGCTTGAATTGGCGAAGTTTGAATTTTGGCAAATTCTGATTGATAGGTGAGATTTTGATCCGAGGGTCGGAATGGAATTTTGAGAGTTGCTGTAGCTTCATTAGGTGATTTTGGATATGTGTGCAAACTTCCAGATCATTCGGATGTCGTTTGGTTGGGTTTTTGATTGAAAGTGCATTTCGGAAGTTTTTAAAGAACCTAGGCTTGAATCCGATGAGAATTGATGATTTTGGTGTTGTTAGATGTGTTTTGATGATTGGAACAAGTTTGAATGAGGTTTTAGGATGCGTTGGTGCTTTTGGTTGAGGTCCCAGGGCCTCGGGTGAGTTTCAGACCATTTCTAGGCCATTTTTAACTGCTGGTTTCTTTCTGCATCAGTGTACTATGCGATCGAGGACAATGGGTCGCGATCGCGGTGAGTAAAATGTGAGAAACAAGTTAATAAATCGCGATCACGTAAAATGCTTCGCGATCGCGAAGAAGGAAATTTCTATTGCATTGATCCTACTTCGGAAGCTCATATCTTTTTATCTACAAGGAATTTTGAGGTGATTCAAAAACAAAAAATGTATTCTTTCGTGTCTAGTTTCTAGAAAGCTAAAGAAATTGTAATTTGGACATATGTAGCAAAGGTTATGGATGTTAAACTATAATCTGTCCGAGAAGGATCTCTAATACACATGAATGAATTTGGAAGCTTATATCTCACAATGTATAAGGATTCAGGAAATGAGAAACATGTAAAAGTTATATCCCTATGTGTCAAGTTTCCATAACATCAAACCATTTGTCATTCGGAGTTGTGTGCAAAAAGTTATGACCATTATACTGAAGGCTGTCCGAAGGAGCTGGAATTGTTCATCGCGATCGCGAAGGGTTGACCGCGATCGCGAATAGTAAATTTTGGGCTGGAAAATTGTTCTCCGGGGTCGCGAAGCATTTTCTGCAATCGCGAAGAGCAAAATACCTGGGCAGAATGTTTTAAAACACATTAGTCACGATTTTGGGCTCATTTTTCACCCATAATTGCTCGTTTTTGGAGATTTTTGAAGGAGATTAACGAGGGATTCAAGGGGGAATGTTTGGAGGTAAGTTTCTCGGACTCAAAAATCATTTTTATTATGAAATCCATCAATGATATCATGGAAATTTAGCTAAAATGGTATAAACTAGGGCTTGGTTTTGAAAAATGATTTTTTGGGATTTGAAAGGATATTTGAGTTCCGATTTTGATAAAATTTATATGTAAAGACTCGTGGTGAGACGAGGAATCCAGTGATGTAAATTTCAGAATTTTTTGAGAAGTGGGCCTGGGGCTCGAGTTTTGCCAACTTCGTATTTTTGGGTATTTTTCGAGTAATTTCAATTGGGTTATGTTCCATTAGCCTATTGTAATGTATTCATTGTGGTTTTGACTAGATTAGACGCGCGAGGAGGCGGATTCGAGAGGAAAAGGCATGGCAGACTAGTTTTGTGGCCCGCTTGAGGTGAGTAATAGATGTAGATGATGACCTGAGGGTTTGAAACCCCAGTATATCACACTGTGACGCTATATTGAGGTGAGACACGTACTCTACGGTGAGTTCGGGGTCGATTGTGATTGGGGACTATGGCTTAGTCCGCCCGAGTGATGTTGTACTATATTGTTGGCTATAAATTAGCTGGTAAACCTCTTACTTGGATGGTTATGGATATATTTGGGCTGTGTACCGGTTATTTGGATTCCGTAGGGATTATTATCACTGTTTCCATGATATATAGCATGTTTTCATGATATCAGTCCTGAGCTAAACATTGCCTCGAAATGGCAAGTAAAATTCTATGGTTTTGAACACCTAATTATAATTACTGATAATCAGAACTAAGAATGGTAAGTTTGACTGTGCCTGTGTGGCTTGCATACATGTAGCTGGACTAATAGAGGATCGGGATGCACGCCGCATCGTATGTTACTATGATATTGCGCTTGGGCTGTAGGAGCCCCTCCGGAGTCTGAACCCCCACAGTGAGCACGGGTACCCAAATGGATTGGGTTGTATGCCGCAGCGGGCATGTGCATTGCACTGCATTCATACATCTATGCCTGCCTGTGGTATCTGTCATTAATTGTTGTTACTACACTGTTAAATGTGTAGGAGTATTGGTTATAGCTTTGCATTGTTGTATTTTGGGTTTTCTTACTTTAAGCCACTATATATGTCTATTACCACTGAGTTGGAAGTACTCACTTTACTCCCCGCACCATATGTGCAGATCGCAGATCCAGGTATCCCGAGAGTTTAGCTGAGCTTTTGCTGATTTCAGAGTTTGTCCGGAGTTGTCGAGGTAGCTGCCTGACGTCCGCAGGACACGACTCCTCCCTTATCTCTTTTATTGTCTTTCTGCAGTTTTGAGACATTGTATTATTTGGAGTCTTGTCACACTGTATTGTTAGAGGCTCTAGACTCATGGCCCCAGGTCTTTGGGAGTATATTCTGTGTTATAGTGATATTGAGCATAATCTTTTAGTTTAATTGTTATTAATGATATTCAAATAACTGGTTTTGAGCTTCATGCTTTGGTTGAGAGAGAAAATGGTCGGGCTTGCCTAGCAATTGTGTTGGGCTCCATCACGACCGGGATTGGGGTCATGATAAGTTGGTATCAGAGCCTAGGTTACTAGGCCTCATGAGTCATGAGACGGATAGTAGAGTCTCGCGGATCAGTGCGGAGAAGTCTGTATTTATCCTCGAGAGGCTGCAGAACCTTTAGGAAAACTTCACTTTCTTGGAACTTTTATCGTGCGTACTTGATTCAGCTTGAGATGTAACTTTTGAAATTCCTTCCACACGTCGGTATACGCACGTGAGCTCTCGGTATTATAAGTGCCCTGATGGCTTGTGATTCCCCGATCGATGGGCGAGATGTGATCCCGTGAGTTCGATGTTGGGCCAGTCTGGAGGACTTGAGGCCGGATCTTGCCTATGTCTTGAGCACCGAGGTGCTGATTGTGTGAGTAAGTGTTCTGAACTTATATGTTCGATATTGTCCCTATTAGCTGGAATGGCAGTTGGATATACATGTGATGAGTATGTTAGCACTGCAAGATGTATCTATGTGGCTTGGTAGTGACGAAGGAGTCTGCTGAATGATAGATGAGCTATTAAGTGGTTCGTTTCCTATTGTGATTTGTTGTGTAGCCCCAAGTTATGGGCGCGTGAAGAATATTTTCGTGTCTCCTAGTTGGGAAGTGAAATACATTACGTGTGGCAGTATGAATTCAGACTCAGGAAGACCAAATGGCTGTGTTATGTGTATGATGGTGGAAGGTGTGCTGAGATACTAAATTGAGGTGAAGCAGGTGGGATATCTCCTGCGGAGGGTCCTTAAGTAGTATGATCCTTATGTGAATATTAGAAGATCTCATGTGTAATTGAAAGGTATTTTCTATGTGTTATGATTCGAATTGGTGCAACGCATGTCCATGTATCAATTTTGATAATATAATACATGTAGTATTGAGATTAATGTTGTTGATCTACATTGCGACGCTGTGTCAAGTTGTGGGCATGTTGTTAGGATGGTTTTAGTGATTCTCTGGCAGGTGGATAGGCTCAATTACAAAAGATACTCTGCCGAAACTTTTGAAAAATTTGGGGACTTTGTATAAATTTTGTTGCCTAGAATGGGCTTAACTGTTGCGGAATGAATGAGAGAATTTCAAAAGAGTTATAATACTAGATGATCTGTGTTTTCACAACTTATAAGTGATTTGAGTTTAACCTCACTATAATATTGTGGCATCATTAGAGTAAAAGTATTATGGGCTATTAAATATGTCCTGATAGGTGGCTTTGAGCCAAGTTGGGGAGGTTGCGGTTGATTAGGTAATTGCACGTTTATGTGCGATGTTGGTTCCTTTTCGAGGTATGCTGGCGGATCAGTCCTGGTTGCAGAAATAAGCCGAGGATGGCATGAGTGAAGCAAAAATTTTGATAAAGGTTATATGGTGCTTCATAGATGTGAGGAAATACTAGGTTGTCTTGAGTTGTTGTTGATAAAGAATGCTTAGTGTATAGAAAAGGAAGATGTTTGTTTGTATTGGAATGAGGTCTTATCCTTCGGTGTCAGAGTGCTAATAAGTCACGAGTGGTTCTGTTCATTAAGTCAGGTAAGTTACAGTTGGAATAGGAGTGAATGACTCTCGAGAATGGTTTTATTGTGTTCGAGATTTTTGCATGTAATCATCAGGTGTCTTAAGGTTGTGTATGTGGCTAGAGACTGTGTTTCCATTAGGAAGAGATCAGGACTGGTGGTATTTTATGCTAATTATGGGATTCCATGTATCAGTATCTGGAAAATAATGGTAACGAAATTCTGATTCGTAGGAAGTATTCAAGTAAAGTGTTCTCGAACGTGGTATATTTGGGAAGAATTGAGAGAGTATTCGGTGGCCTATGGGTCTTAGACAGTGTGGTCTTATGTTCGAGTCTCGTGTGGTAGGCCTGGATTGAGGCATTGTGATGCTAC